>JXCR01079502.1:31187-49293 GCA_002079205.1 Phalaenopsis hybrid cultivar
TATGGTCTATTAGATCATGCCCTAAGGAGGCCTAACATTGTGGTGTTAGTTCCATTTAGTCTTTATGATTGTTATGTTTGTGGTGTGCTATTTTGTTCTAATCATTTTTCGCAGGAGTTTCAATAAGCATATGATTTTATTTTTTACAAATGAGTTTGTAAATAGATTCAGGTTCTTCTATTAGTCCTTGGTTGACTATGGCTTATGAGTGGTTTGAAGTTGAATTTCTTTGGCGACGGAGTGAGGATGAACATTAACTCAACTTAAAGCTATGATGAACATCAATTCAACTTAAAGTGAGGTTGAACCTTATCTCAACTTAAATCAAGGACAAACCTTAACTTAAGTTAAAGTGAGGGTAAACCTCATATCAACTCAAAACAAAGGATGAATTGTTGACCTAACATTTGGTCAATTGCTCATTCACTCTAAATATTTAGGACAAATTTGACATAAATCACATAAAAGGAAAATCCAACATAATTAACTTCAATCAAATCCTAAAACTATATTGAAATGCAACCCATTGAGGGAATATTATGAAATGATAATTTTATGCATTGAAATTATTATTTCCTCTACAAATCATTGTAGTGTTTGGAATTTCATGTTATAAGCTACATATAATTCATTATTATTATATGCATAGCATGCAATATGTTTTGATGGTTGTCAGTTATTTTATATGAAATTTTATGTCACAAGCTTTCATGCATAAATGTAATTGGTCCCACTTTAAAAGTTTCCATTAAAGCGTTCATGTTACAAAATAAAATCGAAAAATGTGTCACAATCATCGAAACCTTTCAAATGAGCCCCTCTGTACCCAAATTAAACTTTACTTTGGGGCTCACACTTTGACCTCAATTTTCATGACATGGTGACCACTTTGACCAAAACTACCACTACAATTGTGTTCTCTTTATTTTTTTTCCTACTAAATACGTCAAATAATCTCTCTAATCCATACCCTAAGCTCTCTTCTCAAGTAGACTCAAGAGATGTGGTAGCACCTTGGCGCCACCTAAAGTGCCATTTATGTGCCACTCAAAGTGGCGCCTAATCCATGCCCTAAGCAAATAATCTCTACAATTGTGTTCTCTTTATTTTTTTTCCCTAGTAAATACGTCAAATAATCTCTCTAATCCATGCCCTAAGCTCTTTTCTCAAGTAGACTCGAGAGATGTAGTAGCACCTTGGCGCCACCTAAAGTGCCATTTAGGCGCCACTCAAAGTGGCGCCTAGGCAGCGGGCAACACCTTGGCGTCTCTCAAAGTGGCATATATGAGCCCCATCCAATCTTTTCCCATCCGCTCCAATCAGAGGAGTTGCACAAGCCCCTTCAAAATGGTGACCATCCTAGTGTATGGTTGCCACCCAAAGTGGTGCTTAGGCGCCTACTCTCCTTCTCCTAGATGCTCCAAACCAAGGAGCCAACACTTTTGCACCTCTCACCAGCCACCTGGGTGCCTTCCAACTGACTCCTCGCTTCACCTATTATCATTTGATTTAAAACCCCCAACCTCTCCTACTCTTGAATGGCTCTGGCGCATGCCGTTAAAAGTAGGCATCGATCAGAAAGATGAAGCACACTCTTTCCCATCGATCAGAAACCCCTCTATCTCTTTGGTGATTTTTTGATTGATGCTTCCATACATATCCTCCCTTGTGTTATCCGACATTCCACTGTAAGTTATCTTCTTATTCTTCTCTCTACTCCTCTAATGCTTCTACCACCTCTTCCTCTCCTTCATTTTAGATTTCATCTTATATTTCTTCTCAACTTTATCCTTCTTCAATTCTTCTTATGTACTTTTTCTCTAATCATCATCTTCATCTTCCACATTTATTTTCTTTTGTTCTTTTTCCCTAATCATCATCTTCTTCTTCCACTTTATTATTCTTATGTATTTCTCTCTAATCAACATTATCTTCTTCTACTTTCTTCTTCTTCTTCTGTGCTTCTTCTCTAATTACACTTCTTTTTAACACTTCTTCTCTATAGATCTTCTTCTCCACATTTCTTCTCAATTAATCTTCATACTTCTTCTCCTTCTTTATCTTCCTTCCTTGTTCTCTGTTCACACACCACACTTTTCATATATTCTTCATGTTGTTACTTTTATTTGGTGTTTATCTTCCATGTTTTTAGATGCAAAGTTAATGTATTTACTATGTGGTCACTTTCATATTTGCTCACATAATTTTCACTTTCATAAGGCATTACTATGCAAATTTAACTTAGTTACAATGGAAATTTCTCATGTGCTCTACCCTTACATGTAATTCTCTTCATGTAAATTGTTGTATGTATTTTCTCTATTTGTTTCCCTGTGCGTTGCTCCATGAATTTTTTTCTATCTTCACCATGCAATTTACACTTGCAAATAAAGCCTTATCCATATGTGCTCTTTAAGTCTTTATGCTTGTGAAATCAAAGTAACTTCATGTATTTTCTCTGTGCACATGAAAGTTAAGTAACCAACATGTGTTCTTCTCATGTCTAAGAATGTGCGAGTGTTGTCTTTCGTGCGTTTCTTTACGTCTTTAAGCATGTGTAAGTGAAATCTCATCTATATTTTTCCTTATTTAAACTAGGATTTAACGTTATATTTGGTGTTCAATATTTGCTCATTTTTGTATCAACATTTTTCTGCTACCTTTCTGTTATAGCCATAAGTTAATATTAGCATTCATACTTCCATAATTTAAGAAAATACGAGCATCAATCTTTGTTTATTCAAACAAGTTCACAGTGAAGCTTTATTGTAAATAGTAAACTATCACTCAAAAATGAAGAGAGCTTTTGATAGGATGAAAACGAGTGCTTTATATACCATCTCCTCTAAACATTTGTAATATTAGTAAAAATTATTCTTTATACTATGATATGAAAGATAATTTGATCTAACAATAACTTTAATGTATATTAGGATAATAATATTTTCAATTATAAAGATTTGAAGGGTATTAATATAAAAATAGGTCCCCCCAAAACTTGTTATTTACAAATCAACTTCCCTCTTTCATTCATTTATCAAATTCTCACTCAAAAATCAAAATTCATAGTAAACCCCAAACCCATATTTTTTTAGTTTGATTATGGCCCCTACATATCACTTTAGTAGTTTAAAAAAATTGCATTAGTATGGTAAATTTGTAAATATGTATATATGTGGTGGTATGCATGCAATTTATCCCAAAAATTTAAAATTTAGTTATTACGTATGTAAAGACAAACCAATTGCGGTCGTCTCCAATCTGCTCCGCCGGACAAGAGCGAAACGCTGGGAGGAGGAGGGAGCAGCACCCCAAGCAGCTGACGATCCTCACGTTTTCATCCCTAAGACTAAACTATTCTGATCACTTCTCTGCAAGCGAGTTTGCCGGAGGGAAGAGTTGCCGGCCGAGTCTAGATTCGTAAGAATCGGTGGTTTTTGCTCGCTGGTCAATCAGTTTCTCTGTTTCTATCGATTGTGCCGTTCAATCTTTCCATTGTTTGCATAGATCAGACATTTTCATTGAAATTTCGTTGCTGATGCAGTTGGAATGTTTGAAGTGCAGTACGGACGGAGCTGATTCTTGAGTTTTGCATAATTTATTGGCTTCGATACTGAGATCAAACTCTTAGGTTTTCTGAAAGATGATGGACGCTGCCAAATACGCCGGTATAATGGCCGCCGGGAACTCTAGGGGTAACTACTACGACCTGGGCTGTTCGCCGAAGCTTGGTGANTATAATGGCCGCCGGGAACTCTAGGGGTAACTACTACGACCTGGGCTGTTCGCCGAAGCTTGGTGACGGTACAAACATGTCGGTGGATAGCATCCAGAGTGGTTCTGTGGCGATGTTGCTGGATAATAGCAGTGTTGCATCTAGTGATTCTCGTAATGGAGTCCTACACCTCAACGGCCCACGTCAGGTAGTAGCCGGCGCGGCCGGCACCAGTGGAAGCTCCGTCGGCCACAGCGTTTTCCGCTCTGGTGTCGTCACCCATGGCCTTACCGGCGATGCCCTAGCACAAGCTTTGATTGATCGGAGCTTCCCCACCGAAGGCCTCCGCGACTACGACGAGTGGACGCTTGATCTTAGGATGCTCAGCATGGGGGAGCCCTTCGCCCAAGGTGCGTTTGGGAAGCTCTACAGGGGAACCTATAGTGGTGAAGATGTAGCAATTAAGCTGTTGGAGAAACCTGAGAATGACCCCCAGCGAGCCCAGTTCACGGAACAGCAGTTTGCTCAGGAGGTGATGATGCTTGCTTCATTAAGGCATCCTAATATCGTTAGGTTCATAGGAGCTTGCAGAAAGCCAACGGTTTGGTGCATTGTTACTGAGTATGCCAAAGGTGGATCCGTTCGACAGTTTCTTAGTAAGAGGCAGAACCGTTCTGCTCCGCTGAATATTGCAGTGAGGCAGGCACTGGATGTTGCGAGAGGAATGGCATATATTCATGGATTGGGGTTTATCCATCGGGACTTGAAATCAGATAATCTTTTGATTTGTGGAGATAGATCGATAAAAATAGCAGATTTTGGAGTGGCAAGGATTGAAGTGCAGCCAGAAGGGATGACTCCAGAGACTGGAACTTATCGTTGGATGGCTCCGTAAGTTGATCAAGTTTTATTCCCTGATTATGTTTTAACTGCCAGTTTTATAACGGCATATGCTCTTTTTCGCGGAAGGTTTTTATTTTCTTCCAAACTATTAGCAAGGATGGTTCTGGTTAATGCAGACCACCGTGCTTTGCTATAATTTCTTCCTCCGTATATTTACATTGTGCTCTACATTGTTTACAGTTTATGAAGTTCTTTTGTGTCTCTNAGCATATGCTCTTTTTCGCGGAAGGTTTTTATTTTCTTCCAAACTATTAGCAAGGATAGTTCTGGTTAATGCAGACCACCGTGCTTTGCCATAATTTCTTCCTCCGTATATTTACATTGTGCTCTACATTGTTTACAGTTTATGAAGTTCTTTTGTGTCTCTCACTTCTTGGTTTTTTTGGTTCCCTTTACATTTACTCCAACCGAAAGCTTGAGTTATTGAGTTAGGGGTGTCAAAATTGACCCGACGGGCCCACTCTGTCCGAACTAGACTCTAAAAATATGAGATTCAGGTTGACTCAAATAATTTTCTGATCAGATTTGGGTTAGGAATACTAACCCATTAATTTTTTCGGGTCAGGCTTCGGTTGGATCGCTAACCTGAAATTGACTCGAAATCAACCTGGCAATTCAAAATTAACCTTAATTTTGACCAAAAATTGACTCGAATAGCTATTATATCTTATGTTAAATGGGGTGTTGTGTTCGAGTCAACCGGTTGAAGGCATGTCAGGTTCGGGTTGGAATTTCTAACCCGTTTAATATCTAGGTCAGGTTCGGGTCAAGTCAATTTTATGTCAGACCCGAACNTAATTTTTTCGGGTCAGGCTTCGGTTGAATCGCTAAACTGAAATTGACTCGAAATCAACCTGGCAATTCAAAATTAACCTTAATTTTGACCTAAAATTGACTCGAATAGCTATTATATCTTATGTTAAAAGGGGTGTTGTGTTCGAGTCAACGGGTTGAAGGCATGTTAGGTTTGGGTTGGAATTTCTAACCCGTTTAATATCTAGGTCAGGTTCGGGTCAAGTCAATTTTATGTCAGACCCGAACCCGGCCCGCAAACTTGATTTGACAACCCTATGTTGAGTGATATGTAGAAGATTTGTGATTCAGTGTAGCAGCATATTTGTGCATGATGGCAGCTGAGCTCCATGATATTACTTTTGGTTTCTATTGTAATTTAGGGGTAGCGTAATTGTGTTGTCACATTCATATTGTTCGGCTTAGATCCAATTCTACATCCTAAAAGTGAGCTTGCCCGAAAGTAGAAGGAAACACGACCCATCAGTCGTGTTTCAAAAGGACTTGCTAGCTAAGCCCGAGATAAACTCATTAGAAGAGTTATGGGAAGACTCTTCGGTCAAGTTCAAAGCACCAACCTGATTCAGCCTAGGCATCACTAACATCCAAAAAAGCTACTCGACCAATCTACTAAGTGGCCTAACTACTCTACTGCATATGATGACCGACTACTAGTTCCAATATGAGTCTATACTCATGGCACTTGCCTCAAAATTTTTAATTATCTTATTTTTATTATGCATATATACAATTAATGCTATGGATTTTGTGCAATACTCGAGACCCTAGATTCCTGCCTATAAATAGGGTATTGCAGGAAGAATCAGGGGTTCACAACTTTTGCGCTATACTATAGCACTTGGGTATGTGTATCTGATTTTTCATCTCTTCAGTTTTTTACCTGCTTTCACCTTCACTTTTTTTCTATGTTAGTAAGGCTTTGACACAAACCAAGAAGAAAACAAGATCCACTATTCTTTTAGGTAGGAATTTTGAGGACCAAGATAAATACACAGAGAGGAGTTCAGTGAATATGGAGATCTAGGACCTAGTGACAAGGTAGTAGTGGGCATAAATGGAGGAAAGGATTAGCAAAATGATCTAAGGGGTTATGGATCATATCCCTATAATAGCATCTCATACTCCAATTGCCAAAAGAATCTACAGACTTGACAAATAGTAGAACTGCAGGAGCGAGAGCTTTATCATCTTTTGATGAAATTTGTTGTCCGAATATGGAGAATGAGGAGCTGACACTCGAACCTCGCCTCTTGGAGAAGCAAAAAAAAAAAAAAAAAAAAANAAAAAAAAAGAGTCAATAAATGCTTTATGGATCATTGAAGCCTAGCTGCTGAATAAATACAAGATCTCCCACCTAGACGCTTATAGGGGTTGGACTAACGTTCTAATCGTGTTGCATGTTTCAAGAGGATTATTTATCAATTGGACATCAACAACATCTTAAACTGTAGGTTCTTTTCAGAGTCGACCGTTGGGTTGTTTCTGACCAGTTGGTCTGGATGATAATGTTATTCATCAACCCAAAAGTGATCTAACTTGAATTTGTTAACCCTAGCACGACCCTTATATTAAATGGATCAAAAAGTTTAACCCAAACCCGACCTGCCTTCAACTCGCTACTAAACCTGATCTATATAAAGTTTAACATATTCAGTTCAAAATTAAGTCAAATTCTAGTCAATTTTGAGTCAATCTCGGGTTGGTGGGTTAACCCATATCCAACCCAAAAGTTAAACCGGCTAGAATTCCTAACACTAACCTGACTCAAATATTGTTTTGGGTCAATCCGAAACTGAATTTTTTTTAGTCTGATTCGGGTCGAATAGGCTTATCGGTTCAATTTCTTACATCACTGAAAGAATCCAATCAAGCAATCTGAATTGCCTTATATTTTTGCAAATGCGAAAGAATATAATAATGAAGTAGAAGCATCATCTTTTAGACAAGTTAGAGGCAAATCTCAAAATTGAAAGCACTCATCTTCAACTTGTGTGGCAACCCTAGCATCACCAAATATGGTAGACTCGTTTTGAATGGAAAGATGACCATCAAAAGAGATAAAAGTCGCTGCAAGCACATTCCACTCATTCTTTGCTTGCAATGACACAATTAAGACAATGTCTATGCTAGTTGAGGCTATCTTGAATAAGTACTTTAGGAGACGAGCATTCATGAAGGTTGTTCTTCACATGAGGGACATGATAATGTAATGTGCTCGTCATAAAGTTCATGGCTCACCTCAAAAATACAGCCCAAGCAAAGGAAAGTTTGGACTTAAGTGAGGTTGTCCTTCTCATTTACCTGTCTTGTATCACTGCATAAGTAAACATATAATATCTAATGTATTTAAGGAAGGAAAATGCTTATGATAAATAATTCCTACTAAAAATAACATTGAATATTACAATTAACTATTGACACCCCTTTTTGATGCTATGGGCACCACATGAGATTTTACCTAAGACGTGATGTCAAGCTCAAACTATTGAAGTCTTCAATCCCATATTATTCAGATGGTCCCAGTCTTAGAGTCTAATTCTCTCATCTGCATTATGTCTTAATTAAATAGCGAGCAAGTATTTCTAACAAGTATGAGTGGTTACCCTCATAAGATTAGGGCCATTAAGTGTGACTTCTCTGGAAAAATATATAATGGAGTGATAGAAAAAAAGATTTGGTTGAATTATATGAGTCATCAAAGTGAGCTTAGATAGCCTAAAAATCATATTGCTTAAAGTGAGCTTCCTTAGTTGAAATAGTGGACTCATTGAAATTTTGAATAAATGCCTATGAGGGAGAAAGCACGCAATTCGACTTAAAATCCTACTAATGGGTTGAAATTTTCTTACTCATCCTAAACACCTACATGTAATTTCTTTATGTTGACTATATGCTATATAAAATTCAACTCAATGATTAGACTTTTTATCTGCGGACTCATAATGGCCAATAGTAGTCTCTACTCTCATACTCAATAGCCATATTAGATTCAATGGCATATAAAAGGAGATGATAAAAATAAGAAATCAAGTGATTTAGGTAAAGATTTTTTCATTAACCATGTTTTATTTATAAGAAATCAAATATAATGGAACAAGAAGAATAAGAGTGCAAGATTATATGGTGCTCTCCTCACTTGAATCCTATACATTCTCAGTCATTGCAATAGAAGTAGTCCAAGCTCCTAAGAGCTTCCAGGATGATCTTCTTGGTTGTCAACTAGTTGAGATAGAAGCTGATACTAACCACTTGTCGTTGAGCTTGAGTTTGGATATAAACAAGATTTGGGTCGATTGAGCTCATGAGTTTGTCAAAGATTTACCTCTCGATCTTTTCCTTCTAAATGACTTCTAGTTTTTTAGCCATTGTCTTCATTTGCTTCTTTAGGGAGGTGACTTCATGGTGAGTAGGTTTGGTCTAGGTAGTTGCCATAGCAACGACTACATCCTTCTCAGATAAAAGCTTTGTTAGATCAGTTTTATTCTTCAAAAGAAGTTCCTTTTTTCCCACAAGTGTCTCATAGATTAACTTTCAATTTTCTAGAGCTTGATCTTTCTTAATGTCCTTTTAAGGTTCTTCTTCTCAATTGTCTCGAGTTGCTTACCATATTTGTTTTCCAACAAATTCATATACTGTCAATGGTCAATCATTGCCCTTATGCCCTCCATGTGTAGGTTGCATCTATGAAGCTTAGTGATCTCTTTATGAAGCATCTTGGAGATCGGCCCAAGTCAAGTGTGGTAAGGCAATTCCTAGGGCACAAGGATCGACATTATAATCAATCCTACTTGTGTTTGTCTGAGTGTCATACTCGAAGGCTAGTTTCCTTTGGCCGCTAGGGTGAACTCACCTATTCTTTTAAGATATTTGCACTATAATTCCTATTTTTACTCTTTTCCTTGACCCTGACCGCAACCTCCTTGCTGATGGCTATCTTGACAGGTCGTCTAATGTTTGGTCCAAAGGTAGTACTTGCCATTGGAGGAGTTGATTTGACCATAAGAGTCGCTTTTTCAAGAAATGAGGTAAGGGGAACTCACCTAAGAATGATGTGCTGTTGTTGTTGAAACCATTCAGCGACGGAAGACATCAAAACTGCCAAGTTACCTCATATGACTTGACCTTACTCTCGTGTGACTTGGTCCCCTCATCAGAAGGACATGAGCCTGCCTTCAAAGATCGACTTGAAGCGCCTCAGTGTTTTCCTTGTTTCTCTTTTCTTTCTTGACTCTTTCTTTAGGATGACGAGGAATTCAAGGGGTTGTCGGAAGTGAGGTACTTATTCGACAACTAGAATGGAAGAAAGAACTCAAGTCGGGAATTTACCAAGAAAATATAAATTTTCATAGACGTATGAGTAAGATAATGATTTGCATTATATAATGTGCTTCGCATTGCTTAGCACGAAAAATTTCTTTATGTCTAAATTAAGTATCTTTAGCTCAGTTAACAAAACCTACTCAACCTCACTTAGGTTGGGTAGGGGAACACTTTTGATCTTTGTCATCTTTGTATGTATAAGCCATATGTGTAGATATTTGACAAAACAATAACATTCTTTCCAAATTTTATTCTGTTGATCAAGCTGGTTATTTTGATATTAGGCAAAAAATAATGTGATCCTGTTGCTAATGTAAACAAGTGATGGAAGAGACCAAGACTACGTGCTTGTTGCAACTCAAGGACATCAAGAATGAAGTTGATTGTACTCGCCATTGAGTTTTCAAGATGAGCAAGCATGTGTGTATGAACTTGCAAAGCTCAATGCACAAAGGATAGTATAAATCGAGAGAAAATTGGTCTGCATACATGCAGATCTTGTCGTCCAAGAAACTGAAACTGTTAGGTTACTCATTTTTCTTCAAACCTCAGACGATGTGGGGATCATTGAACACATAAATTACCTCATACCAAGTCGCTTTTTGTGGGGATACCATAGACGCCTACTTGACTTCATGCTCATTGAAAGGCTTGTTGCTCTTCGACATTTTCTGAATAGAAATGAACGAATATGAAAGAGAGAAATGCAAGGAAGGTAGAGAGATAAGTTATGATAATCCTTGAGAGAGCCAAATGAAAAAAAGTGTATGCGGTAAAGATGAACAAAAGTGCATTCTAGCCTTTGCTTCTTCGCACCTAGGTAGTCATTAAATGTGTCTGGCTCATGAGTTAGTAATCAGTCTAATTAGCTGACTTAAGCACTTTTTCAACAGTCATTTGCACGTGCACCCATAATGAATCATTTGGCTGAACAAGGATTTGCTATTTTTAAATTCATATAACAAGGAGATACTTAGTAAAGAACAATAGGGGGAGTAAGAAATAGCATAACCACGTTGCACTAAAAGACGAGTAAAAATAAACATCATGAAGCAAATAGAGCTCTATAGCTTTGTCACAACAAATACAATTATAATATTTTTAGATTTACAATTATTTATTACGATTGAGCCTACACTTCACTTGCCTCTAGGGAAAATATTGAAGAAATTAAAATATGACTCGACGGGATGTCAACTAGGAGGCGCCTAGTCCTCACTAAGTGGCGTAGCATGAATTTGCCTTCGGCAAGGTTGTGACTTAAGGGAATCCATAGTATTCCGGTCAAGGACAACTTTCATTTTTAGTCTTTGGAGCTTAGCATCAAGGTCGCTAATATCCATCCCGCCCCAATTGCTCTCGAGGGTGATAACTCTTTTTTGCGTCGTTTCCATTCTGGCCCCCATACCCATTATTTGCTTTTGAGATCATCCTTGATGGCCAACAGTTGGTCTTGCTACATAGCTAGTGGAGATATTAAATTGAGCCATCCTTGCCTATCTCTATTTAAGCCATCTTAGCAAATTAACCACCATAGTCAAATCCACATATTCACTGCTTGCACGCGCAAGTAGCCCGGCCTTAAGGCTGATAGTTGGGGGCACTTGTCTCCTCTAAGCGTTGCATGGCATTGGAGTGTTCACGTCCTCAACATCTTGGTTGTAGCTTTCTCACCACAGGTGATTTTTCGGCTCTGTGAACCTAGTGAGGAACTCATTGAAGTAGCACACGCAGGGTTGACCTCCACTTTGATTCCTCTTTTCCTATTATGTACTAGCAAGCAATCCCCTCCAATTTAAGAATTTAACTAGAAAACTATTTAAGCTTTGCCTTTGCACTGAAAATTTAAGTGAGATTATTGGATGAACATATTATTTATATCTACTTTAGGGTTCTTTCATGACTTCTTGAATTCAAAATAACATGGAAGAAATGTTGACTTGGTGCCCCGACTATTGCAAATTTGTTATTCTTTTCCTTCTCTTATAATCCTTAAATGCGGTAGCTAATTGTTTTGCCTTGGATACTTTGCATTTTCATTAGAAAGCACATAAAGTTCTGTTTCTTTATTCCACTTAACTAGTTATGTTTTTCTTCTTGGTGTAGTTAGTTTTGGATAACCTAACCTCGATATGTCCTACATCAACAGGACATACTGTTTATATTTGATTCAGTAATAATGATTAACAAACAGTTGATGTGCCGTGGCCTCAAATTACATATTTTGTTTCACATTCAATATCCAAATGTGCATTCTCTGCCTAGTTATATATAATTATTGAATGATGTCTTGTACACGGTAAGAAATAGTGAACTTAATGGTTAAAAATTCTTTAACAAAACATATGTTTGTTTATTAGTGCTAGTTTGTATCCACAGATGAAAATATATAGTCGACGTTTGGACTGGCCACTTTTTTTTATGGGCACAATGCATAATGAGTTTCTTATGATTAAATGGCTCATAAACGGATTTATTTGGAAGATTTACATACTTACCACTCAATTCTTATGTATTTACTTTTCTAACGTTAAAACTTCAATTTTTACATACAATACCATCTTACCTGACACGGGGTTTTCCTCCAAAAGCTGAAGCCCGAACCGGTTCAGTTGAGAAGGGGGGCTAAACAGGCCCCCTCCTTCCCCTTCTCTGATAGTTAGGGTGGTGCTCCGGCTGTATTCCTCTTCCCGGTGGTGATTTATCTTCTCTTATTTCCATCTCCACCCTCCCTCCTTGCCGCCAACCGCTGCTGTCCATCAATCCAGCCGACCACCGGCATCCCCCACTACTACCAGAGCTTGCTGTTCTGCATTCCAGCCCCCCTCCGGCACTTCCAATTTCTCTGTCCCATCCCTGTCGCCTGTCAAAAATCTCCTGCTGCTTCATGCCATATAAAAAAAACTCCCCCACTACTGCCAGATTTTGCTGTTCCGCATTCCAGCCTCTCCATAACATTTGCTTCCCCTCAAACCACAACACCACCTCACCTACCTACGCTCAAGTCTTGTGGGTGGTGTTGTTTTTCCTATTTTCAAGAGTCTATTTGTAGCCCTATTAAATTTCAACAATAATGTGTTTTTAGTTGTGGTTTGGGTTTCCTCCCGTATCACGTACACATGAAAATGTATAAAATGATGGGTATTTTTATGTGATATGAAAAATTTTAATTATATAAATCTAAAAAACAAAACTTAAGCATTCAAGTGGATAGGAATTGGATGGTATTTATAAGAATGCCCCTAAATTTTTTATAGTTGATCAAGGATTATGAGAAATTGACCTGATGATGATTTCTTTTTTGAAGAAGTGTCTATAAGTTATTATTTGGTACCTTAAAAGATGGAAAATTTACATGCCTATTGGAATTCGCAAGCACCCACACCATTATTCCCAACCCCAACACCTTCCCTCACAATCTCAAGAAGCCAAATTGATTTGCATCCTTCTCATTTCATCACTCAAAGCCCCCTCTAAACACTCTCCCTCACTTTGTTCTGAAAACTTCACTAGAACAGCAGGTAGGTTCCTTTTCTGAAATTCATATATTTAATATTAGGAAGATTTACATACATGCCACTTGATTCCTATGTGTTCACATATCTAACTCCTAAACTTCAATTTTTACATATATGACACTTCACCTATGCATGAAAAAGGTGTTATTTACTTTTTAAAACTTAAAATAGTTGTATTTTATGTAATTTAAAAGATTTGGGTGGTATAAATGTAAAATGTGATGTTTAGGTGTTAGATATGTAAATACATAAGAATTGAGCGGTATTTATGTAAATGTAATAATTTTTTCCCTTAAAGGTGTTCATGTTGCATTAATATAAAAAACAAAAGGTACAAAAAGAGCTATAAAAGTTAAGTAAAAGATGCAGTGTGGTTGTCCTTAGCCTCGCCACACTCAAAAGGTTATTCATGGCTTATCACTGTTGAAAAAACAATCTCGGAGTTTTAGGCATAAGTGAATTGCTTACGTTCCATTGCAAAATCTTCAATTTGGTTCATAACTAATTTCAAATTTGTCATGTCTAATAGTTTCAATAAACTTGAGAAATTGCATTGACATGCAGAGAGATGATCCAACACAGACCATATACACAAAAGGTGGATGTCTATAGCTTTGGAATTGTGCTTTGGGAGCTCATTACTGGCATGGTTCCATTCCAAAACATGACGGCCGTTCAGGCAGCTTTCGCCGTCGTAAACAAAGGCGCTCGTCCGATCATACCGGCTGGCTGTCCCCCTTCTCTTGGAGCAATAATGACACAGTGCTGGGATGCTAACCCTGATGCACGCCCAACATTTACTGATGTAGTCAAGATGCTTGAAATTGTGCAGACTGAGATGACCATGTCGGTTCGACGGGCACGATTCAGATGGTGTGTTTCTCATCCCATGACGGTCGATTGACTTCCATTCAACATAAAAAGATTTGCATACATGACACTCAATTCTTATTTATTTACATATCTTACTCCAACTCCAATTTTTACATACATGTCACCATAGTCGTGCATGAAAAAATGTATTTTACTCTTTAGAAGTTAAAATAGTGGTACTCTTCATGTGATATGAAAAAATCATGATTGTAATGCTCTAGAGTTATTTTTCTGAATTGGGTTTTCCTTAAACTTTGTATGTGTGGCTTGAAACTTAGGACAAAATGCAAAATGATTATAACCGTGATTATAGAGAGTCGTCTTAGCTGGTTTGGTCAAATTAAAAGTCGATCATCTAATGATCTGATTAGGAGAGCACATGTTTTAGATTGAACTTATGTTAAAGAAAGGTAGAGATCGAGCTAAAAAGACTTCGGCATGTATAAAAAATGATCTTAATCTATTAGAATTAAATGTCAATATGCACTCAATAGGAGGAAACAATGGGGAGAAAGGATTCATGCAGCCGACCCCATTTAGTGCGACTAAGACTTCTTGTTGTTTGGTGTTCCTCAAACTTCATGCAGGTTTTCTTTATAAGCAGGCCATTGTTGACATATTTTACATGGGAGCCTGAGAAATGATGGATCTGAATGACATATGATGCTAACATGGCTTTAGAAATTCACATATTTGACGTTACAATCAATATCATTTCAAATAACTTGTAATCAAGGTATTTTTAATCAAATTTGGTGCAAAAGCTGGTGTCATATAATCTTTAGTGTAATTAACATTCTTTCCAATTATTAAGGGGTGTAGAAATTGTTAGTATAGGACCTTCAAATGATACCTCCATTAGGAATTATAAANTAATTGCACCATCATTCATATTGTTGGGCTTAGATCCAATTCTACATCCTAAAATTGAACTTGCTCAAAAGTAGAAGGAAACACGACCCATCAGTTGTGTTTCAAAAGGACTTGCTAGCTAAGCCCGATAAACTCATTAGAAGAGTTATGGGAAGACTCTTCGGCCAGGTTCAAAGCACCAACCTGATTCAGCCTAGGCATCACTAACATTAAAAAAAGCTACTCGACCAATGTACTAAGTGGCCTAACTACTCTACTGCATATGATGATCGACTACTAGTTCCAATATGAGTCTATACTCATGGCACTTGCCCCAAAATTTTTAATTATCTTATTTTTATTATGCATATACAATTAATGCTATGGATTTTGTGAATACTCGAGACCCTAGATTCCTGCCTATAAATAGGGTATTGCAGGAAGAATCAGGGGTTCACAACTTTTGCGCTATACTATAGCACTTGGGTATGTGTATCTGATTTTTCATCTCTTCAGTTTTTTACCTGCTTTCACCTTCGCTTTTTTTCTATGTTAGTAAGGTTTTGACACAAACCAGGAAGAAAACAAGATCCACTATTCTTTTAGGTAGAGAATTTTGAGGACCAAGATAAATACATAGAGAGGAGTTCAGTGAATACGGAGAGCTAGGACCTAGTGACAAGGTAGCAGTGGGCATAAATGGAGGAAAGGATTAGCAAAATGATCTAAGGGGTTATGGATCATATCCCTATAATAGCATCTCAAACTTCAATTGCCAAAAGAATCTACATACTTGACAAATAGTAGAACTGAAGGAGCGAGAGCTTTATCATCTTTTGATGAAATTTGTTGCCCGAATATGGAGGATGAGGATCTGACACTTGAACCTCGCCTCCTGGAGAAGCAAAAAAAAAAAAAAAGTCAATAAATGCTTTATGGATCATTGATGCCTAGCTGCTGAGTAAATACAAGATCTCCCACCTAGAAGCTTATAGGGGTTGGACTAACGTGCTAATCGTGTTGCGTGTTTCAAGAGGATTATTTGTCAGTTGGACATCAACAACATCTTAAACTGTAGGTTCTTTTTAGAGTCGATCGTTGGGTGGTTTCTGATCAGTCGGTCTAGATGATAATGTTATTCATCAACCCAAAAGTGTTCTAACTTGAATTTGTTAACCCTAGCACGACCCTTATATTAAATGGATCAAAAAGTTTAACCCAAACCCGACCCGATTCAACTCGCTACTAAACTTGATCTATATAAAGTTTAACATAAAGCATAATAGCTATTCAGTTCAAAATTAAGTCAAATTCTAGTCAATTTTGAGTCAATCTCGGGTTGGTGGGTTAACCCATATCCAACCCAAAAATTAAACTGGCTAGAATTCCTAACACTAACCCGACTCAAATATTGTTTTGGGTCAATCCGAAACTGGATTTTTTTTAGTAAGATTCGGGTCGAGTAGGCTTATCGGTTCAATTTCTTACATCACAGAAAGAACCCAATTAAGCAATTTGAATTGCCTTATATTTTTGCAAATGCGAAAGAATATAATAATGAAGTAGAAGCATCATCTTTTAGACAAGTTAGAGGCAAATCTCAAAATTGAAAGCACTCATCTTCAGCTTGTGTGGCAACCCTAGCATCACCAAATATGGTAGACTCGTTTTGAATTGAAAGATGACCATCGAAAGAGATAAAAGTCGTTGCAAGCACATTCCACTCATTCTTTGCTTGCAATGACACAATTAGGACAATGTCTATGCTAGTTGAGGCTATCTTGAATATGTACTTTAGGAGACGAGCATTCATGAAGGTTGTTCTTCACATGAGGGACATGATAATGTAATGTGCTCGTCATAAAGTTCATGGCTCACCTCAAAAATACAGCCCAAGCAAAGGAAAGTTTGGACTTAAGTGAGGTTGTCCTTCTCATTTACCTGTCTTCTATCACTGCATAAGTAAACATATAATATCTAATGTATTTAAGGAAGGAAAATGCCTATGATAAATAATTCCTACCAAAAATAACATTGAATATTACAATTAACTATTGACACCACTTTTTGATGCTATGGGCACCGCATGAGATTTTGCCTAAGACGTGATGTCAAACTCAAACTATCGAAGTCTTCAATCCCATATTATTCAGATGGTCCCAGTCTTAGAGTCTAATTCTCTCATCTGCATTATCTCTTAATTAAGTAATGAGCAAGTATTTCTGACAAGTATGAGTGGTTACCCTCATAAGATTAGGGTCATTAAGTGTGACTTCTCTGGAAAAATATATAATGGAGTGATAGAAAAAAATATTTGGTTGAATTATATGAGTCATCAAAGTGAGCTTAGATAGCCTAAAAATCATATTGCTTAAAGTGAGCTTCCTTAGTTGAAATAGTGGACTCATTGAAATTTTGAATAAATGCCTATGAGGGAGAAAGCACACAATTCGACTTAAAATCTTGCTAATAGGTTGAAATTTTCTTACTCATCCTAAACACCTACCTGTAATTTCTTTATGTTGACTATACGCTATATAAAGTTCAACTCAATGATTAGACTTTTTATCTGCGGCCTCATAAAGGTCAATAGTAGTCTCTACTCTCATACTCAATAGCCATATTAGATTCAATGGCATATAAAAGGAGATGATAAAAATAAGAAATCAGGTGATTTAGGTAAATATTTTTTCATTAACCATGTTTTGTTTATAAGAAATCAAGTATAATGGAACAAGAAGAAGAAGAGTGCAAGATTATATGGTGCTCTCCTCACTTGAATCCTATACATTCTCAGTCATTGCAATAGAAGTAGTCCAAGCTCCTAAGAGCTTCCAGGATGATCTTCTTGGTTGTCAACTAGTTGAGATAGAAGCTGATACTAACCACTTGTCGTTGAGCTTGAGTTTGGATATAAACAAGATTTGGGTCGATTGAGCTCATGAGTTTGTCAAAGATTTACCTCTCGATCTTTTCCTTCTAAATGACTTCTAGTTTTTTAGCCATTGTCTTCATTTGCTTCTTTAGGGAGGTGACTTCATGGTGAGTAGGTTTGGTCTAGGTAGTTGCCATAGCAACGACTACATCCTTCTCAGATAAAAGCTTTGTTAGA
>JXCR01079502.1:65330-110447 GCA_002079205.1 Phalaenopsis hybrid cultivar
ATTATTTTAAAATTATTTAATTAAATACAACGTTACAAAGATTTATAATCAATTAAAATTATTAATTAAAAATAAAAAAAAATAATATATTAAATTCTATTTAATTGAATTTTTTAATATAAATAACAAGATTTGAATCTTTCTGTGTCCTTAACATCCAACGGCTGTGTGATTATGATTTTCAAAATAATTCATTTTTTGCGAGACAAGCGAGTCAAATACAAATAATTTTTTTTAGCTCAATATATAAACGAGCCGAACACGAATAATGAAATTTTTTAACAAGTAGAGTCTGGATTCGCTCAAGCTCGCTCTTTTACACCCCTAATGGTTGTATGCATTATTAGAATTGTGAGAAAGATTTTTTGTTTGTGACGAATAAATTTTTTATATTCAAAATATAAATGGGACAAAAAAGAACAGTGATATTTTTAAACATAAAATAAGGCCTCACTCGCTTGTATCGGATTTTTACAGCCCTAATCGCCAACCAATCATTAGATGCAGCTTGGGGCTCAGAAGGCAACGACTAGATTGTGTCGTCCACAGGGGAAATTATTATGTCCGACAACCGCATGTGCTCTACATGCGGTAGCGAATGAAAAGGGTACGCGTGTAACGGTGGGCTCTCAGTGAAAAAAAATAAGCAGAATAATAAATTGAAGGCGTGACCCAGCCCGAACCCCGCCCAATAATCGAAAAAACGTATATTTGGATATATTGAATCCCGCCAAATCCATTATTTCGACATTTTCGATCCCGTCAAATAGAAAAAAAATAATATTTGTGTTTTTTTTCGGTTTATGGATGTAGATTTTTTTTATTTTTTTGCCTCTGTTTGTATTCTAGAGCTAGGGCAAGGCCTTTTAAATGGATTTATCTATCGACCAAGAAATTTTGATGGAATCTCAAAATGATTGCGAGAATGATGCGAATCAACTTGGATTATTAGCTACGGCCGGAAGCATTCTGCTGGTAATATAATTTCTTTGTTCAGGGTGGTGCTATTAATGACTTCCAAATGATAGTATTGCGGGGCTCGGATGGTGTGATTACTATATTATTTGATTGCTAAGTTACTTTGTAGGTATTATTATTGTGTTTAAGTTGTAGTAATGACATTATCCTTCCGGTATTATTGTGGTTGCTATTCTTTTTTTTTTGCTTACAAGGGTAATTGGGCCTTATTTAGGTTTTATCATGTGTTTATTCTGGTGTTATTATGGTAGTATTTCTGCATTTTAAGCTTTCAAGAATCTTTGTGTTATTATGATATTATTATTATAATATTATGGTTGTATTATGTATCATGGTGTTATTTATTGTTGTATCTAATTAATGATTTTACTGAAGTGTTATGTTCGGTGTAAGTAGTGATATTTTGGTGTTATCATGATTTTATTATGCTAGTACTTTTGCATTTTTGGCTTTGAAGTATACTTTTCTATTATTATGATATTATGATTGTAATATGTATTATGTTGTTATTGATTTATCGTTGCATATGGCATGATTGTATTTATTAATTGGTTTCGTTGAAGCATTATTTTGTCATTCTAATGGTGGCATTATTGAAAGCTGCAGCTCCCCGAGTCTTTAACTGTGTGCATTGATCCAATTGCGGATAGTTTGCTTCGCGCGGTGGTTCATAATGAGAAGGAAGCCTATGAAAATTATTGTACATATGAACACCATATTGGATTCAGTGTGCAAAAGGACCACAATGTGGGGGTGAAGTACAGAAAAGGGGACACAATGACTGGTTGTCCATCCATGATCCGATATGTCATCGATGTAGAAGGTAACTGGTCGGTTAAGAAATTTATAGAAAGTCATAACCATCCTTTAGCGGCAGACGGTGACAAACATCTATTGCGTTCTAGCAGAAAAATGAGTCATGTCAGTGCACAAGTGCTCAAATCGATGACACAATCAAGGATCAGAACAAGCGATGCCTTTAGTTTTCTGGCTACAGAATTTGGGGGTGTTGAAAATCTTGATTGCACTAAGAGGGATGCTTATAATTTCATACAAAGAGAGAAAAAGGGTAAGATTGAAAATGAGGACGCTAATTCTCTACTTAGATTGTTCACTGAGAGGCATGCAGATGATACGATTTTTGTATGGGACGTTCAAATTGATGAGTCTGGTAGTTTATTGAATTTCTTTTGGAGTGATGGGATATCCAGGCTTGATTACGATTGCTTTGGGGATGTCATAATATTTGACACAAGTTATAGATTAAATAAATATAATTTATGTTGTGCTCCTATTGTCAGTGTGAACCACCACTGACAGAACGTTCTATTTGGAGTTGGCTTTTTGTCAAATGAAACAGTTGAATCATTCAAGTGGCTATTCAAATCATTTATCTGGATTATGGACAACAAGCACACGATGACAATATTCACTGATCAGGATCAAGCAATGACCAGAGCCATTGAAGAGTGCCTTCTGCACACAAGACATAGATTATGCCAATGACATATTTACAAAAAATTGTCTTCAAAACTACATTATGGTGTAAGCACCAAGAAAGTCAATAAGCTTTTTTATAAATGCATGGCTAGGTGTAACCTCAAGGAGTTTGAAGAAACTTGGCATACTATGATTGGGATAGGAAATCTATATGAGAATACTTGGTTGAGTAGTTTGTACAATATAATGCATAAGTGATCAACAACTTTCAATAAGGAAATATTTGGGATAGGGATCCTTTCAACACAAAGAAGTGAGTCGATGAATAACATTTGTCATAATGCATCCAATCCAACAAACACCCTCACTGAGAGTTTCTTGGGTCTTGAAAATGTCATGAAATATTGGAGAAGGAATGAGAAGGATGAATATTTTAAGTCTAAACAGTCGAAAATTGTTCCCGTTGTTAAAAGTAGTCCTGTGTTGAGGCAATGTGCTTTAGTTTATACGAGGAAGTTATATTCAATATTTGAAGCAGAGTTGTTACATGGTTTGTGTGGACTTGCTGTGTAGTGCTCAGCCACCGGAGATTCATAATTTTATGTTAGAAATTTAGATAATGAGCACACAGTCAGACCGTGGATTGTTAAGGTCAATAAGGTAATTCTGAAATTACATGCAGTTGTAAAAAATTTGAAATGATGGGTATGTTATGTGCTCACATTCTAAGGGTACTTAATCATAAGAATATAACAAAGATCCCTGATAAATATTTTTTATTACAGTGGTCGGTTCATGGAAAGAGAGATATATATAACAACTACGGTTATAAACATTTGAAAGATTCACAAACTTCTGCAACTTGTTCGAGTGGACTCATATATTGAACACACATTCATAATTTTGCATGTCAGATCAGCATATTAACACAAGGTAATGAGCTTGCTGAAAAGAACGTACTGGAAACATTAAGGAAACTAACACTCGAATATGAAGCCATATTAAATGAGAGACCATCAGGAAATGCCAATGTCAAAGAAGAAAAAGACACCGAATGAACCACACAATTTGAAGGACCCAACGAAGATGCGGCCAAAAGGAGTTTCTAATGCTAGATTAAAAGGCTTTTGAGAGAAGAATAAACGATCAAAAAGTAAGATTGAAAAATCATTATAGTATTAGTTTAGGTTATATTCTTCTATTATTTTGGTTGTATGTTTTGTTACAACTCACTAACATGACACATTGTTTTACAGGACAGGATAAAAAAGTTTGTTCAAGTCAAGAAACATTTCACCTATCAAACCCAAGCCTATTTTCAATGTTGGGTCAATATAGTTAGGTACATAACTTAAAATTCAAAACATTTTATGATTTGTGAACTAATTTTGAATTGACATGTGTACTTATATTCACATGTGATTGCTCAAAATCAGCAGAAATTGTCTACGTCACTGCCGACAGACACATACACGAGCTTATTGATGGACCTAGATCATGATGTGTGAAATATCAAGTAATTGCAACAATCTATTGTTTGTAATTGTGGAATTAATATATTTTTTGCAGTGTTAATTTTGCAAATTTTTGTTTATTTTTTTGTTAGTTTGTGTTGAATATTACCAAAATATTGCCGAAGTATAACTGCAATACAACCAATAAATAACAACGCTGGCAGAGGAATATATCTTGGTTTGATTGAAATATTTATTTGTTATATTCACCACGCCGCAGTCGTATCTGGGTTGTTCCGAGGATATATTTATGACACAACTAATATATAACATCTACCAATAATTAAATAACATTGGGATAAGATTCGTGGGATTTCAAATATTTTGAGAATTTTTCTTTATTTTTTTCTTTAATTTGCGTTGAATATTACCAAAATATTCCCGAAGTATTACCGTAATACAACCAATAAATAGCAGCGCTGGCGGAGAATATATCTTGGTTTGATTGGAATATTCTTTTGTTATATTCGTCACTCCGTAGTCGTATTTAGGTTGTTCGGAGGATATATTTATATTACTAAGCTGTTTTCATTCATTTGAACACAAATATTGTCTAAATATTGCGGTTTGATTAAATTATTTTTGAGGTGAGGTATTCACAAATTAACGACCGTGAGATTTCAAATATTTTGAGAATATTTTTATTATTTCTTTAGTTTGCATTGAATATTACCAAAATATTCCCGAAGTATTACTGTAATACAACCAAAATATATAGCAGCACTGGCAGAGGAAGATATCTTGGTTTGATTGGAATATTTCTTTGTTATATTCACCACTCCGCGGTCGTATCTGGGTTGTTCGGAGGATATATTTATATTACTAAGCTATTTTCATTCATTTGAACACAAATATTTTCTAAATATTACGGTTTGATTAAACTATTTTTGGGGTTAGGTATTCACAAAATAGCGATTGTGAGATTTCAAATATTTTGAGAATTTTTATTTATTATTTCTTTAGTTTGCGTTGAATATAACTAAAATATTTCTGAAGTATTACTGCAATACAACCAAAATATATAGCAGCGCTGGCGGAGGAATATATCTTGGTTTGGTTGGAATATTCATTTGTTATATTCACCACTTCGCGGTCGTATCTGGGTTGTTCCGATGATATATTTCTAACACAACTAATATATAACATCTACAAATAATTAAATAACATTGGGATAAGATCCGTGGAATTTCAAATATTTTGAGAATTTTTCTTTATTTTATTTTTAGTTTGCGTTGAATATTACCAAAATATTCCTGAAGTATTACCACAAAACAACCAAAATATATAACAGCGTGGCGGAGGAATATATCTTGGTTTGATTGGAATATTCATTTGTTATATTCACCACTTCGCGGTCGTATCTGGGTTGTTCAGAGGATATATTTACATTATTAAGTTGTTTTCATTCATTTGAACACAAATATTGTCTAAATATTGCGGTTTGATTAAACTATTTTCGGGGTGAGGTATTCACAAAATAGCGACCGTGGGATTTCAAATATTTTGAGAATTTTTTTTATTATTTCTTTAGTTTGCGTTGAATATTACCAAAATATTGTCGAAGTATTACCGCAATACAACTAATAAATAACAACGTTAGGGAGGAACATATCCTGGTTTGATTGCAATATTTAACAAATATTGTGTAAATATTGCAGTTTGATTAAAATCTTGTGTAAATATTGCGGTTTGATTGAAATATATCCTAGATTGTAAATATTGCGATTTGATTAAAATATTACGGTTTGATTAAAAAATACAACCATGATAGAGGCAACATAATAACAAGCTCTGCCCTAAATCCGTGAGAATACACGAATATTATGTACATTATGAAATAAAACATATATTAACAGTGAAATAATACCAGCTAGCTCTGCCTTAATAATATCATAATATTACCACAATAATACAAGAAAACGACTATAAAATTAATATCACCTTAATATTCCTGCATAGAGAATACACGAATATTATGTACATTATGAAATAAAACATATATTAACAGTGAAATAATACCAGCAAGCTCTGTCTTAATAATATCATAATATTACCATAATAATACAAGAATACAAATATAACTTTAATATCACCTTAATATTCTTGCATAGAGAATGCACAAATATTATGCACATTATGAAATAAAACATATATTAACAGTGAAATAATACCAGCAAGCTCTGCCTTAATAATACCATAATATTACCACAATAATACAAGAATACGACTATAACATTAATATCACATTAATATTCCTGCATAGAGAATACACAAATATTATGTACATTATGAAATAAAACATATATTAACAGTGAAATAATGCTAGCAAGCTCTGCCTTAATAATACCATCATATTATCACAGTAATACAAGAATACGATTATAACATTAATATCATCTTAATATTCATGCAGAGAGAATACATGAATATTATGTACATTATGAAATAAAACATATATTAACAGTGAAATAAGTCTACTGATTACGATATTGTACCCACAAACAAATATCTTGTGCAAGCTCTGCCCTAAATCTTAACATTTTTGTCTGTCATCCCATATCTTCACTCCAATCATGTTTGTAGGTTTTTACTAATTTTTGCATAAATTTGCAGACAAACATCCCACAATCAACACCATTGGTTTGTACGGGAACACCTCTAACCATTGAAAGTTTCCATTTCTCGGGTTTAACACTAAAAGAACCTTCAACATCATAGGCAAATTGTTTGATCTACACAGTTAATTAATGATCAGTGAATGGACAAAACTGGTGAAAACTGCAGAAATAATAACTTTAACGATTGAGAGTAACTTACAATGTCGTTGCACACGGCTTTATGCATTTGGTTGGGTAATGAATCATATATTTTCCACTTCCCATCACCCAAATCAGCAACTAACAAAACCTAGTGTTGGTTGTTCAAAACAGGAATCATAATGATATCAGCTTTTAGAACTGCTTCTTTGGTGATATGACCCACAAATGATGCAGTGTTACCCATTTTATGATAAGTCTGTATAATAAAACAAAGTGTTAACATATTCATATTATTTTTAAAATTCTGAATATAATTAAATATGATTGTTTACATAAGTAGATGCGGTCTTACCCAATATAGTGATGATACATAAATGTAAGACATAAAAAGCTTGGATTTGCATTCCTCTTACTGCTCAAAATCATCGCTTGGGCATCGACATGGTCATTTGTAATTATATCATTGCACAATAACTCTACAATTGCCCGACGATCTATAAAACTGTCTTTCATGTGTAACATAATATCATCCCTGCATAACAGTACAAATTCCAAATATAATAAAGAAGTTGTTTTCATTCACTTAATCACAAAAGAAGTGTATTATAAAAGACAAATTTACTCACTCATTGATGTATTTTGACATGACTTGATCGATCACCCTCTGTGTTTCAACTGATACCATAGATCTGACATGATAGTCGATCTGGGGGACAACTGGAAGATGCTACAAAAAAAAATTATGTTACATCTAAAATACACAGGTAATTTAGAGGACATAAGACAATGTATAAAAATAAATTTCAAATAACGCATTAACAACATCTGACTGATCTCCTAAAGTTGCTAGTGCTAGTACAACCGATCCTTCTACTTCTTCCTCTTCAACTCTTTGTTGTTCCTCTACAATGGGGTTCATATGTACAACAGGATATACAATTATTTGAAGGCCCATCTTTGCTACAGGATCTATTGTTGTTTTTTCAGTTATTTGTTGTTCTTCTACTATGGGGGTGATATGTACAACAACTTCTTTATCGGGCAACATTGGCTCATCTACTTTCCCTGTTATTTTTCTTCTCTTCAATTTGAAGGCAGTGAAAGACGAACTCACTGTCTTCTTTCTTCTGCTCCGTATGCCCTTAACCCTTTGTATTAAGCTGACAACAGATCGTTCATGGGTGCCATCAACTTTATCTCTTTCAATAGGGGTTCCTTCTTCTCCCACAAAAGACGACGGCTGAATTTCCTCTTCTCCCACAGAAGCTGAATGCTGGGGATCATCTACTCCGATCTCTTCGCCTTTATTAGTTGAAATATTTTCAGATTTATCAAACTTATGTTGTAGCACCGACATTTGCCCATGTAAACTCGACACCCCAACAGTTATTGTATTCAAGGTTCCTTGAAATTCAGTGAACCATTTCTCTTGGCCTTTAAGCAGTTCAATTATTGATTCCATTCTTTTATTCATCGTGGTATACAGTGGCTAGGGGGCGATGTCCTCTAAATCAACGGACCCCATATCAAATGATACAGGTGCCTCTGGTCTGCCATGGACTTGTGTCGCTGGAGCTGAACCAGGTAATCCTTCGTTTGGATTGGATAACAGACTGAGCTCATCCTCTCTCAGATCTAAAAATTTATCATGAACCTGCAAGTTATTTCAAAAAGAAAGGCTTTGATCATTACTAGTTTCAAAATAACATAATAATTTAATTGAAAATTAAAAATATATATAACTTGTCTGATCAGGAGTAGGCCTCTTANAGAAATTAAAAATATATGTAACTTGTTTGATCAAGAGTCAGCCTCTTAAAAGGTATATCAAGTTGGGATGAGCTCAAGCTTACAGTTGTTGGGCACCTCAACATTCGAGGTCTAGCCTCAGGATTGACAGGAGTAATAAAAGAAGTGTGCTCATAAAACCAGAGCTGTGTGAAAGAAAAGGGCATATTCAGCTTTACACAAATAAATAAATAACATTTGACTTTAATACGATGTACTTATCATTAACAAAAAAAAACCATTTCTATATCCTAAAGGCCGGTTCCGGCTTATTTTGATGGCTACCGCATTTATTTGCTCAATAAGATATTCACATAGTGCAGCAGACTAATTAAATGAAGCAAATGTATGTACATTCTCTCCAAAGATGTAAAGTCCTTTGGATACACTGAAATTACTAGATGGAAAAGATAAATTTGATAACAAATAATTTATATGCAATTGATTAAAAGGGGTAGAAGACTCCCTAGTTCCAAAGTTCAACAGATCAGCCTTCATTTGACTGACATCAATGCCACAGGATGAAACTTTCTTCCACTTTGGAACTTCTCCTCTATTTGGCATGCCAATCAAAAGGGCAACTTCATCAGGATTAATCCTCAGATCTTTCCCTCCCAGTCTGAAAACCATTTTTCATGTATCCAACATTGCAATATTTGAAGTGTGACCACATTGTCTTGAGGATAAGGTGGAAGTGCAAAGAACTGATCAACATTCAACATTTTGAGCTCATTCCTCATCTCGTCAGATACAACATGCATGACCTTATCAAGCGCATCTCTAACTACAGATGATCGACATCTACAACTCATGGACCTTGGTTCACAAACCTACATCATACAAAATAATGCAAAAAATTTAAGGGGTTAGGTAGAAAGGTTTTAGTTCGGGATTAGTATGTTAATATTTAAGTAATATTATGTGATCTCGTATAGTATTATTTAGGTTATATTATAGTATTACTTACGTTGTATTCTGGTATTGTAGTATTTATGTTATATTCTGGTTATATTTCCATTGTATTTTGGTATTAATGTAGTATTACTTAAGTTGTATTCAAGTATAGTACTTAGGTTATATTATAGAAGTTTTTCCGTTGCATTCTGGTATTAATAGTATTAAGGTTATATTCTGTTGTAGTATTAATGTTATATTCTGGTAGTTTTTCCATTGTATTATGCTATTATTATAATATTATTTATGTAATACTCAGGTAGTATTTAAGACAATGTTAAGTAGTGATTAGTTTGGTATTATAATTAAATAACAGATTTTATTGTGGTTTAATGTTGATGTTTTTAAGGTAATATTATGTGCACTTGTGTACAACTCAAAAACAATAAAATACAACTCATATATTACCCTAATTGATTTTTTATTCAAATATAGCTAAAATGTTACCCAAATGGTCTTCTCAATGAAAATAAAACCACAAAAATAAAAATTACCGGGATGAACCATCTTGGATTTCCTTCTTCTTTCGCTCTTTCACTTCCTTTTTCTTGCGTTTCTCGGCCTCCATTATCGATTCTTCTTTGGTTTTCATTCTTAAGCGCTATTCCGTCTCCATTCTCGTTGGGCTCTCTTCGGTTTCCAACAGCAACTCTAAAACCCTAAGTTTTTCTGATTCAAAAACCTTAAAAGATCGAATGGAGGTGCTCTGCGCTCTCCTCGCTCGGGTGACGTTTGAGTTTCCGATGAAATCACCTTTTTTTCAGGCGCGCTGTTTAACATTTACGTGTTTCGGGCCGGACTCGGGCAGGGTCGCACTTTAAGAATACCTTAATTTTATTTTTTAAATTGTGAGGGGTGAAATTCCACGTGTCAAATTTTCATAGGAAACCGCACGCATAATTATATAGTTGTGTGCATTGACCACACTAAATAAGAATAAGAGCTCCGTCCACAGACCACATAAGCGTGAGGTAAGCCTGTGCGCCCCTTTCCGCGGTTTTAGTAAATCCGGGATTTACGGATTTACGGCCAAAATCCGCGAAACCCGTATTTATCAAATCCGCGCGTTTATTTTGTCCAATCTCACTTTCTATCATGGTTTTAACCTAAATCCTAGGTTGCGGTGTTACTGCTTCCTTGTCTCATCGCTGCCGTTTCTCCCAACAATGGAAAATCCCGCCGGAGAGAGCCCTTCAGAGTCTGCCGCCAGCAAGAAGCAGGCAAAGAAAGAGGCTTTGAAGGCGGAGAAACTCCGTCGGAAGCAAGAGGAAGCCGCGACCGCGGCCGCTGCTGCTGCTTCCAAAGAGGCGGAGGCCGATTCGTTGGCTGGAAACTATGGTGACGTGCCGTTGGAGGAGCTGCAGTCGAACGTCGTTACCGATCGGAATTGGACTGAAGTCGGTTCGCTGGATTCGAAGCTCGCCGACGGAACGGTTCTGATACGTGGAGTTGCACAGACTTTTCGCGCGGTAGGGAAAAAAGATTGCTTTTTTGGTGGTGAGGCAGTTCACTGCTACGGTACAGTGCGTGCTTTTTTGGTGGTAAGCACGCAGATGGTAATGTACGCTAATTCCTTAAGTAGGGAATCGATTTATGGATGTGGAGAGCGTGGTTACAGTTCCTACGGAGCCTATCAAAGGCACGACCCAGCAGGTAACTTCGCCCATATTCTCCAATTTCATTTGAGAATCAAGTTTGGTTTAAGGGCTAAGTGCTAATTTTGTTTTTTTATTTATATTTTAATTTGATATTCTTGAACTGCAATGGTTGCGCTGAAATTTTCCAAAAAAATTGTATTGGTTGCGTTAAGTGGGTTTACTCTAATATTTGTGACCCGCTCCTAGTTTCCTCTTTATTACATTTTTGTTTAATTAGAGTGGATCTATCTGATCAAGGCAAATTCAATTCCATTTCATGGAGGAACTTTGAAGGACGGTTCTAAGCTACTCAGTGTAAAGAAATAGCTTTGTGATCTTATGGCGCAAGTTTTGAGACGTACAAACTGGAGGAAGAAACATGATTTTTTTCGCTAATTCAGTTCTCATTGTTATCAAATTGCAAAGCACAATGTGATCTATGAGGCTTACAAAGTGACGTTTTTATTAATTAAAGTGCTAATATGTAGTATAAAACTATTAATGTACAAATACTTGTGCGCAAACTAGTTCAAAGGTTCAGCTTGCAGTGCAACGATAGAGGGCTCAACTCCCTTATTGTCGAAGGCTCTGCTCTCTTGCGCTCCTCTCACACACTAGGCCCAAGTTGAATAGGATGCATTTATTTTCGCACGTTTATTAAGACGAACTAGTTCGACTTGCTTCGCTTCAGCGAGTGAGAGTGCTTCACGCGCAGACACGCTCTTCTCTTGTAGACTTGTAGTGATAGCATGACAACAACACGAAACAAACCTAATGATTTCCTCTTTGCTTCGCGCTTGAAGCATGCTTTGAATTGGGCTTTTAAAAACACCGACCTGCTATTATTTTACTTAGAGTACGTGTGCTAGCCATTAATTACGGGATGTTAAGTGCCATATGGGTGTAAAATTTTAGGCAGCAGACCATGGCCTCTTTCTGGTTTAGAAGGATTGTTGAAAGATATTAATATAAGATTCATCGGGGGCTGTGCACTAAGGAAAATATGTTACATAGCAATCATGAATCGATTCTAGAAATCAAGTACAATATTGCAACAATCAAATCTATTATTTTTGGTAACATGGGGTATTTTATTTTTCATATCCCTCCTAAATATTTGTGAATTGCCTCCCATCCCTCATGCGTTTTCTTATTTTGCTTGTTATTTCTATTGAGAGGAGGATGACATTATGCATTTACTATCCCAAGATTTTTAAAGTACTATTCTTTTTATTGGCTACCTGATGACCCCTCTATGCTTGCCTATATATATTGTAATTTGGCTCATTGAAATAGGAAAAAATAATCGATTCTTTCTCTTTGTAGCTTTATTTTCCTTTTTTTTAATTTAAACATGATATTTGAGCCATCTACTTCATTTGTACTTGTCCTCTTAGATTGTACTCCTCTCTATACGGTGTGATGTTTAAACACAGAATGACTTCTTATTGGAGCTTCTTAGCCTACACCACCTTTAACAAAGAATGATTTCGTTATGCTAACTTTGTGTCAAGATTTCACATTTGATAGTCATTGGGCACAAGTTTAACGAGCAAAACCACTTCCAATAGGCCCAATCGGTTATGATTTGCATCAAAGAGTAAAAAAGATGATTCCTTACTGGAGCTACCTTTCTTAAAATAAAGGTCTAAAGTTCAAACTTAGAGCTTTTAAAGCAATATGGTAATTTACTTATCAACACCATGGAAATTAAATTGATCAAAATTTTATGTTTCATGTGATTCAAAATGAAATATGTAGGGTTACTTGAAATTGGATGTCTTGTTTCTTATGAACTTGATTGGGAGTGTTCTATGGATATATCAAAATATCAAAATTTTTTTTGAGAAAGTTAGGATTACAACTTATTACAAGGATTAAATAAATTTTTTTCTGAAGTTTGGGATGAGATATTAGGGATAATACCACTTCCATCTATATGGAAAGTATTCTTTGAGGTTCAGAGAGAACAAGATCTTGATGAGGAAGCATGGAGTTCAACTTACTTTGAAGGAGCAACACTTATCTCTTCATATGTATGCACATCCAACGATAATGCCTTAAGTAAATAAGGCCTTGGTGCGATCATTGCTGTAAGTCTGGAGACATACAAAGAAAATTTGTTAGAAATTTCTTGGAAAACCAACGATTGCAATTTGGAAAGCAATATCATGGTTTATTTGTTTCTAATACTGCAAAAGATGTTCATTTAACTCCAAACATATCCAACCACTTCTCAACAGAAGAACAAATAAAATTGTTTTCAATGCACTTGACTCAAAATTCAATATTTTTACTCTTTCTTTTTCAAAGCTCACATTCAGGGGGAGGTTTGTAGCAATTGTAATGAATATGCGTTTTGTGTGACTCTTCAGCTATAGTTTACTTGAGTCTATATTTCTTTACCTACCCAACTCTCTTTTCCTTGATATTGATTGCTCAGGACACATACAACAAGAAAAATGCAACAAGATTTGTCGATTCCATACGTCAGGAAAATTTGATAAAAATGAAATGTGTAAGCATTTTTTATGAGCAAAATCTTATAGCCGACATATGATCTGATTATCCTTCACAAGTTAACATTTATCATGATCTTAATATCTTGATTGTTCACTAGGGAATATGTAACGACTAAATAACCTTGTACATAAATATCCAATCAATGAGTTCATCTTCTATGATTACTATTGCTTTTTTACTTCATTCCTTTTATATTTAATCTTTCTGGTATGGACATCCCCAAAACATTCATGAAAAGAGATGTCATGCAGGAAGACATACAAACACTTTAAAGGAATGCTATATGAAAACTCTTGATCTTTCTTAAAGGAAATAAACTTATTGGGTACAAATGAGCTTTCAATATAAATTATAAAGCAGATGGGAGCATAGAAAGATATGAGACATGACTGGTTGCAGCAGGGAGTACTCAAAATTTAAAATATTGACTTCTCAAAAATATTAGCACTTGTTTCCAAGAATAATTTCATCTAATTTATTTTGTCTTTTGTTACTAATCTTGGTTGGCCTCTTTACCAAGTAAACATCATAAGTGCTTTCTTAAATATTGACCTTGAAGAAAAAAAATATTTATGACTGTACCTCCTAGATTTAAGGTCACTGATAATAAAGTTACAATCTATAAACTTGAGAAATTTATATGTCATCTCAAGTAATCTTCAAGACCCTAATTTGATAGATTTACTATTATGATTAAAAGTATGGTACTCTTAGAGCAAGCTAATTTCACTTACTTTAATGACTAACTCATAGCTAAATCATTAATCTCATGGTCCATGTTGATAATATTATTTTAATTAACGATAATGAAGAAGAAATCAATAGATTGAGCTAAAACTTCGAAAATTTATTTGAAATATAGACGGAGCCTTAAAATATTTTATTGTTATGGATATCACATGATCAAAAGGATATATATCTTTCTATCAACAAAAGTATATTCTTGACATTTTAAAAGAAACATATATGATGGGACACAAGCTTGATAATACCCATATAAGTCTTCTAAATAAATTGGGTTCAAAGGTGATGCTCAGTGGACAGAGATTTACCAATGAATCGTTGGAAAGTTCATCATTCAACCTTGCATATTTTTTTAATAGTGTTTTTAGTTAATTTATGAATGCTCCCAGTGAAGAACATCTTAAGGCATTTTAAACAATCAAGCGAAAGGCCAATTCTCCAAGAAAGGAACTTATTGGAGTATTCAAATCCTTATTAATATTGATGGTTGGATATATAACTGTTTGCAATTTCATATTTGGCTATTGATCATTTATATGGGGAAATCTAATCATTTAGAAAAGTAAGAAGTTTATAGTTATTCGTGGAAGTAGCACTCAAGTTCATGGTCGTGGATTATGGAATTTGTAAATAAAACTGGCTAAAGATATCTAGAAATCCGCAAAGTTCACATTAAAGAACCAATAACAAAGATATGTGACAAACAATCTATAATCTATTTTAACTAAAGATCCAGTCCATTATAAGAAGACTAGATATGTTGAGATTGATAGACATTTTATAAATAAAAGAATTGAGCAAAATTTTCAAAATAATTTGCACGCTAATCTTAGAAGGCGTACATCCTCACTAAAGCCCTAAATCAAATTTATTCCTCACTTCCAAATTAGGAGCGATCAAAATATTATTTTAGCTTCAAAGGGAGTTTGGAATTTGAAGCAGCTGAACACTATCCCTTTCTTATCTCGAAGGGTTTCTAGATGATACAAGTATGGGATGAATTAATGTTTATATAGTAGAATCTACTGCATGCAATCACCAATGAATTCCAAAAGTATTAAGTCCAAACATTCTGGCAACGTGGGGGGTGGTTTTTCCATATTTTTCTACCTCATGGGCAACAGTGAATCTCCATGCAGCCCTTCTTAACAAGGGGTCATGAAGTGCTGCATAGTTTATTTACAAGTGAGCTGTTTTCTATTGCCATTTTGAGGTAATATGTGAAATGTTTGCTTGGGTTTGGTAACTTAAATAACTTAAATTTGTCAACCTGTGCGTTTACATAATTGGATTCACTTCTAACAATCAATTTCAAAAAATCTTCATTTATGATTCATTTAAGTTGACCAGGGTCACTGTATTTATTTTAATAAATTATTCAGCTTTTATTTAATGTTTTTCTTTTGGAGTTTTAAGTTAATGCAAACTACCTTCTTTGGAATGACTTCTCTGAATGCTCTTAATTTCTGGAGATGGCAGTGAAGGACCTTGTTTAATGGATATGCAGTTTGGAGTATTGATTGAGATTGAATAAAACTTTGCATGACCACTCTTGCATTGGTTAGTTGCGTAACCGATCATCTTGTAATTAAACTTAGAGCTCTTTTGATTGTTTTTTACACTTCCTTTTTATTACAGCAATTTCTGCTCTTTGTTTGCTGTCCTGCTGTTTTGGTTTACCGTTTGACCTGGGTTTGTTTATGACAAACTTTTGTTCTGTTTAAAAAAATATCACATTATTAAGATTTTCATATGCACCACGGAATGTAATCCCTAATTACTAATGCTCATGTTTTCGTAGGTGGAGGTTCAAGTCAGAAAGCTGTACTGCATCAATAGAGCTGTTCCAAACCTTCCTATAAATATTGAGGATGCAGCTCGAAGTGAGGAAGAAATCAAAGAAGCTGAAAAGGTAAATTATGATTTCTCATTTCCTTAGTTATTTTATAGTACTTTAGCTAATGCTCACCCTTTTATGTCATGAAAGTGAAACCTATGAATTCTATCCTTGATTTTTATTGCCTTTTCCATTTAAACTTTATACTTGTTTTGCAAAATATATTTGTATCCTAATTATTTCTGCGATCACAGTGGGGGAAAAACTTGTTCGTGTTAACCAAGTACACGATTGAATAATAGAGTTCTTGATTTACATACTCCAACAAACCTAGCAATTTTTTGTCTTCAATCCTCTGTTCTAGTTGTAAGGCCTCTTTTTCTTTATTACTACATTTAGTTTATTTCAAATTTCCAGTTTCAGATTGTTAACTGCATGAGATTGTTCGTCAAATTCACTGATTTTCAATGTACCTTCAATCTATTGTAAATTTATTTGTAGGATACAAATATAGCTTACTTCGGGTTTTAGGAATCTCGCATACATAAATTTTTTGCTTGGGAAATTTATATGAATACCACTCAATTACTATATATATTTACATATCTAACACATAAAATTCAATTTTTATACGTGTACTATCTTACATGTGCATGAAAATGTGTATTTCACTTTTTAAAGGTTAAAATTGTGGTATTTTTGATGTGATACCAAAGATTTGGGTGGTATAAATGTAAAATTTGAAGTTCAGGTGTGTTACACGCCGAGCCCAACAAATAATTTGAAAACTTATATCAGGTGCAAGGCTAAATGGGCAATTTAGTAATTTATTCTTTATTTTGTGGGGGTATAAATAAGGTTAATATGCTTAGGGTTTGGGTTATGATGATATTTCTGTCTTGGACCTTAGGGTTAGAGTTTGGGAGAGATCATGGCGAGGGCAATTTAAGTTGCATGGTTGAGATTTTTGATCAAGTTGGATAGAGACGCATGATGCGGAGTTGACAGAGATTCTAGTGATAGATGAGCTGTTGTATGTGTTGTTTGGGGCTGCGATATTCCTCAATATTGACTAGAAGTCAAGATACTATTAGATTTGGATGTGGCTGAATGATGTGCACAATATGATATTTCAAACTTATGAGGGCCACTACAAATTTCTAAGTAAAGAATTGTCAGGCGATGATGCCATGTGGTAGCTACAATTTGATCCAACAGTAATTTTCTCTCTTCCACCTTGAAGAAAATGTCTCTTTCTGGGAGGGGAGTCCTAGAGTTAGGGTGGGGAGAGAGCACCTACCTCTCGAATTGTAGGTACTAATGTTATGATTTGGGAGGGATCACTTACCTTTAGATTTTTAGCTGTCTATCTTTTATGCATTTGAGTTGTGTTATTTTGTGTTGGTGAAGTAAAAAATTTTATTTGTCCGAATTTTACTTTGAAAAATCGTTTCCATTCACATAATGTATGTTAATAGATAGCAATTGAGTGGTATGTATTTTAATGCCTCTTTTTTCTTTTACCATAAGAAAATTTAGATGTTACTATTTACTAACCATTCAAGACCTTTGACAAAGATTTTTCGAAAATTTTTGGAATCTAAAGATTTTGTTGAAATTCTTACACCGAAGTTGATAGCTGGTGCAAGTGAAGGAGGTGCTTCGGTTTTCAAGTTAGACTACAAAGGTCAACCTGCTTGCTTGGCCCAATCACCACAGTTCCACAAGCAGATGGCTATATGCGCTGGTTTTGGACGTGTATTTGTAGTCGGCCCAGTTTTTAGGGCAGAAGATTCATATACTCACAGACATTTGTGTGAATTTAATGGTCTTGACGTTGAAATGGAGATCAAAGAGCATTATTTTGAGGTGAGAAGGGATTGCATGTTCTTATCATAACAGCAGAGCTTTTTTAAATGGAAGAAATCCCAAAATGGTGCCCCGACTGTTCTATTGTGGCTAATTTAGTTTCAAATCTTCGCAGTGCTCTGGTTTAGTCTCTCAACTATAGAAAATTGATCCAAAATGGTCTTTCTTGTAGAAATCATGACGCAAAAGTTATCCCAATTTAATATTTCTGCTATGCAAAACTGATCCAAAATTATGCCTTAAGGAATTAATTGAGATCAATTTTTAATAGTTGGGTGAATAAATCAGAGAAAAGTAAAATTTTGAGACTAAATTGGCGACATCTGAGTAGTCATGGGGGCCATTTTAGAATCCATACCCTTTTTTTAATCTATGTATCTGTTGAATTAAATGCAGGTTTTAGATATTGTGGACAGATTGTTTGTAACAATGATTGACTACTTAAATGATAAATGCAAGAAGCTACTTGATGCAACTAACAAACAATTCCCCTTTAAGCCACTGAAGGTAAACCAAATTTTGTTTCATATGCGATAGGAAGTTGCTTTCCCCTTCCAAAAGCTTTAAGGTTCTAATAAATTCAGATGTATTGTTATGGCAGTATTTGCGGAAGACCTTGCGCCTTACATTTGAGGAGGGTGTCCAAATGCTCAAGGTACACCCGTCATTAATATTTGAGAAATTTACATACATACCACCCGAGTCTTATTTATTTGCATTTCTATCACCCAAAGTTTGACATTTACACTTATAACACCTTAGTGTCATGAACATATGCATAAAAGGTGCATTTCACTTTTAAGAAGATAATGATGATGGTACTTTAGATGTGATGTTAAAGATTTGAGTGGTGTGCATGTATGAATGTTTAGGTTTTAGATATATAAATACATAAGAACTGTGTGGCATGCAAATAAACGCCCCTTAATATTTTTTTGCTTCTAAATCAAATATTTTCTTATTTATTGTTTAAATTTTACAAATAAATCTGAAGGCAAGCCTTCCTCAATAACAATGCCAAACTATGGATATGGCCATTTGTTAAGCACTAGGGTTGGTAGGCTGCCATCAGTTGGCACGCCACCAATACCTTGCCGATCGTTTATTTCCTAAGGCAGCTAATTTTTTTCTTTTATTTGTATTTTCAAGCCTTGCTGTCGTGAGATTGCGTCTTAATGATATCCTCTATAACTCTCATGAGTTGGGGCTATGAGAAATGAGAAAAATATCAAGTGATGCGAGTTGTAGGAATATTTTTTGAGTAAATGGATAATGTGGGATATTGTGATTAGGGAAGAGCATATGTAGCCGGTTCCAGGAATTTGGAGGCAGATCTAGCCGGCTGTAGGGAGAGTCCGACAGCTATGTTAGGGCATGACTCTGATATCATGTTAGAATAGTAACCAAGATGTTTCTTATTGACGCAAAGAAGGGTATAAATACCCATTACATGATGTAATTGTAAGGAAACAAATAAAAATAGAATAAATGAATGAATGAAAGAAAATAAAACAAATAAAAATAATTAATACAAAATTCTGTATTAATAAATATTCTAATTTTATTCTAATATTCTAATAAGATTCATTCTCATTTGCAGGATGCCGGTGTAGAAGTTGACCCCCTCGGTGACCTTAATACCGAGGCAGAAAGGACACTGGGCCGTCTCGTTCTTCAGAAGTACGTTATCACTTTTGCTTGGCAAAATTCTTATGGAAGCTTTATATACAATACCACTTAATTCCTATGGATTTACTTATCTAATGCCAACCTTTAGTTTTTACATCTATACCACATTCCTGGGCATGAAACGATGTGTTTGCATTTAAAAGTTAAAAAGTGGTATTTTTTCTGTGATATGAAAGATTTGGTTGGTATAAATGTAAATATCAAAATTTAGGCATTTGGTATATTAATACATAGGAGTTAGCCGATATGTATGTAAATGCTCCCTTTTTTATTTCTGCTTAGTCATGCCTTCCCTGTTAATGACCTGGCTTTTCATATTTAACATGATGTTTAAACAGGCATGATACTGAGTTTTTTATACTTCATAGATATCCTTTGGCAGTACGTCCATTCTATACCATGCCGTGTTTCGACAACCAGTAACTCTTTTGATGTCTTTATCCGAGGTGAGAAGAACTTTTCTTTTCGTCAGCATATTTATGAGTTGGATGCGTTTCTGACCTGTGGTGATTTCATTTTAATAATGATTACCTATTGATTTTGCTATAGTGTGTGTGATTAGTATGACCATATACTAAATAAATATCAACATGGTGTATGGCTGTTGTCTAATGTTTTTCCAATGATATTTTACTCTTGATTGATATTTAGGGGCAAATTGGGATCACTTTTATTTTTTATTTTTGATTTGAAACAAAAGAAGTTTGAAATATTTGATTCGATTGAGATATGATATGTACTATCAATGATAAACCGATCTTGATAAGTGTTGAAATTTTGCGTCTTACAAGTCGTAATGACGTTGAAGAGAGTTTTTGGCCTTAATCTTACATTTAAAGATGATGACATAAAAATCTAAGAAATGGGTGTTCTAAGAAATGCTTCAAATGGACATATATGGTAGGTGTGTTAGTTACTTTTAAATTGACTTGTAAGTTGGGATTTTTTCAAGGTGAGGAGATAATTTCTGGAGCTCAAAGAGTCTACGTAGCTGAATTATTAACCGCTCCAGCAGAGGCTTTTGGAATTGACGTCAGTACAATATCCGATTATTTGAATTCATTTCGGTGCGTCCTTTTTTGATTCCTTGTGTTATGTTTCACTTGTTGCTGTTTCTAGTAATAATATGTTGCATTTACTTGTGTTCAAACACTGCTGAGCAGTGGTGTACTTGTTGTAACGAGATTGTGCAAGTGAAAATTCTTTGTTGAAATTAAAGTTGAGAACTTGTTGTTGGAAGTCAAAAGTGTGTTCACAATTTTCTTTGCAAATTTTAAGATTTTTCTAACTCCGATATTATTGTTTTGACAGATCTGCTGTATTATTTAGTTTGTAATTTTATTTATTGGTTAATAAATTGTTCTTTGGTGACAGGTATGGTACATCTCCTCATGGTGGCTTCGGAGTTGGACTGGAGCGAGTGGTTATGCTCTTCTGCGGTCTCAACAATATTCATCAAACCTCACTCTTCCCACGTGACCCACAGCGCTTGGTTCCATAACTACAACCTGTTAAGGAAGGTGGAGACTCGGTCCACTTCCTTGAATTGGCGACCTCGAGACTTATGGAAATTATTTAAGTTTATTTCCTTATGTATTTTGTTCCCTGCTATAGCTTGATGCTTTCCTGTTTTCATTTAAAGCAATTGCCTTCTATTGACAGGAATAATTAAGGAAAGCTTAATTAATTAATTAAGCTTTACTAGATTAATCTCTCATCCCTCCTGTTGCTATAGAGAAAAAGACAATGAATTTGATAGCTTGCCTTAATGGGCTTTATGTGGGTCATTAAAGTATGATTCCATGTTTTCTCTATGAAATTACAAAATTAAAGGTTACCAAAATAAGCTGGATACTGGGAAGCTTTAAAATGGGCTCACGATTACAGGGAAAGGTATTACTCTCCAAACAGCTTTTTCTCCTTGGATTATACTTTGTCGTGAGACTGAAATAAATGAATCACGAAGAAACTTTTCTTTAAAGTTCTCTTTCTCCTTCTTGGTGTGCCTCTCGGTTTAGAGAGAGAGAAGGTGAGTGGAGAGAGAGAGAGAGAGAGAGAGAGAGAGAATTCTTTCTTGTAAGTCGACGTGGTCGACGGTGTAATCCTCAAAACTAATAAAATCCTCTGCAGCTCCGTGGACGTAGGCAATTTGCCGAAACACGTAAATCTTGTGTCGTCTTTTTTGGTGTAATTTTTAAGATCTGTTTTTTGTTTTATTGCCGTTGTCATTTTTCACAACAATTGGTATCAGAGCCCCGATTCTGATCTGAGGAAGGAACGATGGCCGGAGACGAAGTGAAGGTTTCAGGGATCGAGAAGTTTGACGACACAGATTTTGGATACTGAAGGATGCAGATATAGGATTACCTCTATAGAAAGAAACTTCATCTTCCACTACTGCGAAAGCGACCGGAGAAGCTGAAAGAGGCTGATTGGAATTTGTTGGATCGACAGGTTCTGGGGGTTATTTGATTAACCCTATCGAGGTCCGTTGCTCACAATGTCATAAAGAAGAGGACGCCGACAAATCTTATGACAACCTTATTAGGTATGTATGAAAAACCATCGGCGAATAACAAGGTGCACTTGATGAAAAAGTTATTCAACTTGAAGATGACGGAATGTGTGTCGGTTGTTCAACATTTGAATGATTTCAGCACTATTACAAATCAATTATCGTCCGCTGAAATTGATTTTGACAATGAGATACGTTCGCTGATATTGTTGGCTTCATTACCAAATAGCTGGGAAGCCATGAGGATGACAGTTAGCAACTCTGCAGGTAAAACCAAACTGAAATATGTTGCTATTCGAGACTTGATTCTTGCTGAAGAGGTGCGCAGGAAAGATTCTGACGAGATCTCAGGTTCGAGTTCAACATTGAATGTTGATTCCAGGGGGAGATCACAAGACAATAACTCAAACAGAAGAATGTCGAAAGCAAAGCATAGAAGCAAGAGCAAGTCAAACCTTGGTCAGCAAACAACCTGCTGGAATTGTGACAAAACTGACCACTTAAAGAACTGTAAAAATCCTAAGAAGACGGAGAACGTCAGTGCTAACACTGTAATGAAGAAGTGCAGGATGCGCTATTACTTGCAGTTCATAACTCTGTTGACGACTGGATACTGGACTCGGGGGGCTTCTTTTCACACATCTTTTCATCGGGAGTTAATGAAAAACTATGTTTCAAGTGTCTTTGGGAAAGTGTACATGGCTGATGGAGCAGCTTTGAACGTGGTGGGGATGAGAGATGTTGAAATTGCACTCCCTAACAGAAATAAATGGTTCTTACAAAAGGTTAGACACATTCCTGAACTGAAAAAGAACCTCATATCCGTTGGGCAGCTTGATGAGGGAGGTCATTCAGTAGTGTTCTCTGATAACACTTAAAAGGTTACTAAAGGAGCACTTATACTGGCTCGGGGTAAGAAGACTGGTACGCTATATATGACAACTGGTCTAATTAACAATGTTGATACCACAGTTGAAGAGAGCACACCAGACATGTGACATTGCAGACTTGGACACATGAGTCAGAGAGATATGAAAGATCTTCAGTCCAGAGGTAAGCTACCAGAACTGAAGTCTGTTGATTTCGGCATGTGTGAAAGTTGCATCATGGGGAAGCAGAAGAAGGTCAGTTTCCTGAAAGGTGGCAGGGAGTCAAAGGCAGGAAAACTAGAACTGGTACACACCGATGTGTGGGGGCCTCCCCTAGTGGCTTCTCTTGGAGGCTCTCGCTATTACGTCACATTCATAGATGACCACAATAGAAATGTATGTGTTTACTTTCTGAAGCATAAATCTGATGTATTTTCTGTGCTCAAAACTTGGAAGGTCATGGTTGAAACAGAGACAGATCTAAAACTGAAATGTTTGAGATCTGACAATGGCGATGAGTACATTGATGGTGGGTTCAAGGAGTACTGTGCAGCTCAAGGTATCGGAATGGAGAAGACCATTCCGGGGACACCATAATAAAATGGAGTTGCATAACGCATGAACATGACCATCAATGAGCGTGCTAGGAGCATGAGATTGCACACAGGACTACCATTAACCTTATGGGCAGATGCAGTCAGCACTGCAGTTTACCTGATCAACAGAGGGTCATCTGTCCTATTAGACTGTAAATTACATGAGGAGTTCTGGAGCGGCAAAGAGGTCAAATCTTTTCATCTTAAAACTTTCACACACGCTGAAATCATGGGTACATAAAAATGAACAAATAACACGTAATATATACTTTTTTCATTCTAAATTCATATGTCACCGTTGTGGTGTCCCCGTAATATTCTTTTCCATTTCGATACCTTGATTTTGTGGAGTAAATTGTGTTGAGAATTAGGGTTAAAATGATATGAGAATTAGGGTTTCTCCATTCCTTACATTTAAAATTAACAAATAACACAAAATATATACTCTTTTCATTCTAAAATATGAGAATTAGGGTTAAAATGATATGGTCTTCTCCATTCCTTACATTTAAAATTAAATGTAAGGAGCTGGTTGAGAATTAGGGTTTAAGCTCAACTAACATGTGTTAATTTTGTGGAGTAAATTGTTATAATATATATAATTTTCTTATTTTGAGTTTAAATGATATGAACACGATCGAAGAAAGAATTGTTTGTTTTTCGGCTCGTTTATAATTTGAGCTTTAATAACCTATTTGTGCTCTACCAGTTTACATAACAAATTGTTTGAGCACGAATTACTTAATGAATCAAACACGAACTCTTCGTAAACAATAAACTTTTTTGATAACCCTAACTTAGGATCTGTTTAGGGCAGCTGCAGCTTATTAAAAAATAATTGTGAAGCTGGTGAATAATAATTTGATGCCAAAAAGGTTATGGTGATTATTACAATTTTTTTATAAAACTAGCCAAAAGAGGTGGGAAAATGCAGATTTTAGCGTCAGTTTTTTTTAAAAAGTTCTCAAAACTTATTTTTATCAAAACAGACAAAACTGCGAAGCGGTGTCGCACCGCCACATCACTGTCGCCCTAAGTCCCAAGCAGGCCCTTAATTAACCTGCTATTTTTTATTTTCTTTAATTTTTTTATATAAACGAGCTGTGGTTGATTTAAGCTTATAAATAAATATATAAAATATATTATTATATTCAAAATATGTATATATTTTTTTTCGATTTAAAATGATATTAAAATGAATGAAAGATTGTTCATGTTCTGCTCATTTATAATTTGAGTAGAATTAATTTGCTCGTGTTCGACTCGTTTACTTAATAAATGATTTAAATACGAGTTGTTTAACGAGTCAAACACGAACTCTTCGTAAACAATGAGCTTTTTTGACAGCCCCAACTCAATCAAATTGCTATTTTTTTTTAATTTTCTTTTGTTGTTTTTTTTTATAAAAAAGAAGTATTAACTTTATATTAGATATGAGAAATTTGAATTGTAATGCTGCAAGATTAAATTCTACTGAAATTTTTAAAACCATTCACTAATTCTCCCTGAAAAAGGAAGAAAAAAAATTACTCTTTGTTCTCATTTAATCAACCGAGAGAGTAGGGTCGTTAAAATGATTCGTTATTCGTGAATAGTTGATGTTCAACGCATTAAGTAGTTCGTATTCAATTCATTCACGAATCAAATGAATCAAACATGAATAAATTTTTGTGGAAGATATGTAACGAACCGAACACAAGCAAAATTTTATTTGTTAGTGTTCGGCTCATTTTTTGGCCCACAATAATTAAATTATATATATATATATATATATCTGTGTGTGTTATTTTAACATTATTTAATTAACTACAAGACTATAAAGATCTATAATCAATTAAAATTACTAATTAAAAATAGAATAAATATATATTAAATTATATTTAAATAAATATTTAATAGTAAAAATAAGATTTAAATCAGGCCTTATCTCAACATCCTCCGACAACATCATTAGGGTTATCAAAACAACTCTTTGTTCGTAAACAACTCATATTCAGCTCGCTAAACGAGCTAAAGACGAATAATTTTTTTAAGCTTGATAGATACACTAGCCAAATGCGAACACTGGAATTTTTAATGAGCTGAACACAAATATTGATTTTTCTAAATGAGAGAATATGAATTAATCCTGGGCTTGCTCAATCTTGACTCATTTATACCTGTCAGAGAGAAATAGAAGAGAGAGAAAGAGTGAGAAACATTACGTACATTTTATTATTTAGTTGAACCGGGTTCAAATCCTTTGGTTTTTTTAATAGCTCTTAATATTTAAATAATATTTCATTTATTTTTGCAGGCGGTTGTAGTTGTCACCGATCAACCACCTAAATTAAAATAAAATAAAATAATAGTTATTATTATTTTTATCAAAAGTGAAAAATATACGGAACCACCAACTAAGGCCATTGCGAAGGGTTCAGTCTACGGTGTGTGGGTGTGGGTGTGGGTGTGTGTGTCTATATATATATATATATATATATATACTNACTTTTTCGTCTCATTTCTATGCCAGGAAGTACATATCTCACAACAGACTCATTATGCATTCAACACAAAAAAGTTTAATAAGAAAAAAGTAAAGGACCAAAACACTCCCAATAAAATGCACACAACGAAACAAAAAAACTAGAAAATTAATGGTCCTTTTCACCAAAAAAGGGAAAATACAGAGGATAAAAAACAAAACACAATACAAAAAGTAAAAGCTAACAAACANTTATAATTGGATCTCTACCCTACTTTAATTTTTTTTTCTAATGTTGAGAGCAATGACTCCATACCCCTCAAATGACATCAAGTGCTGACACTAGATGATAAATGGCTATCATGCATGAGAGCACAAGTACAATCAACAACAATTTATTATCATGTGATGACCACTCATTGATGTTTCATTCACTATTGCTCCAATTTTACATCTTCCAGATTCTCTTTCTATGATAGCTAGCTGCCTACTTTCTCCCCTCAATATGTTGCCTTTTTGTCTTCACCTCTTTATTCTTCTCAATCTAAAGTAGTATTATATTTCACTCTAGTTTTTATTTTTTTTTCCCTTCTTAAATTTTTATGTTTCTCATTACTAGAGTTTAGGAGTGATTCACAATGTAAGTTTTCCTTGTTTGTGATTTCATTATTTCTTCTTATGACAATGCCATTCTAGCCATAACAAATATTATGTATCAAGGCCATGAAACATGATTGAAGCCATAAAGTACTTTTATTTAGTATATTCATGATATGGACGATGAAGATCTTATCATTTCGTTACTAAGTCATCTTTATAGATTAAATTGGATATATTATTTTAGGTCATTAAGTATTTTTTTAATATGCAATTTATAAAGAAGAAAGCTATTCTTATTTTTCAAATAAAATTATAAAAACATATATAATAGTGAAATATTTTCAAGCAATTTATATATCCATGTAAGGTGGCATGTTGCTTTTTTATTTAAACATGTATCAAATTCAATTTTGTGACTTTTCATTTTTCATGCTTTATTCAACAATGATGCATTTTATTTTCCATAGCTTTGCAATAGCTCATCATTTATGATACCTCTTTACAATTATATTATATTAATGATGGTGTTAACTATTTTTCAATAAAGAACACTATATAAAAGTAATTATTGATGATTGATTTTTTTTTAAGAACATTCTCTTCATTGAGGAGGCATGGTGGCAAACTCATAAGGATTAATTCGTTGGTTTTCTCCATCCCACTCTTTCGTGAAAAATTAGTTTATTGCTATTGTATGTTTTAATTTTTCCATTCTTTTACTATTTGACATACTTATTTAGCCCGTCATATGTCATGGGGTTTGTATCTAAATTCTTTTCAATTCATGCATTGAAAAATCTATCATATATAAGCCATCTCAAAATAGCCCAAAATATACTAGCTTTTCATCATTTCATCACTACACACCAAGGCACCTCACCACAAACCCCTAAAATATTTTATAAACACTTTTACAAATTTCATACAAGTTATAACCAAGTTCAAATTCATTCATAAACTTCATAAGCCCTTAAACAATTAACTTTTAGATAAGATTATAATTTCAGCACCCACCTTAGAGCTCCCAATTACCATAACAAGTATTCCTTTCCAAAGCATTTTAAATCTTAAAACAACTCCAAAAGAATCCCCCGCATTCATACACACTAAAATAAATTTATTATCTCTATGTTCTTATTCAAAGCCTATCCACCACTCCATCAAGGAATTATGAGCCGTTGGAGTTGTCGTCAAGTAATATGTATCAAATGGTAGTTAACAAAAAAAAATTGACAGTCAAGAGACAAAAGCTATTTGCCTTATTTATCCACTTAATAAGAGAAAATATTTGATAACCAAGAAGGTAAGTGTTGAACATTGGTGAATGATAAATATTTATCATTCATGGGTGCTGATCAATGTTCAATAGGGAATATTAGAAATTAGGTGATGGGTAGTAGTTATGTTGGTCATTCTCTTGACAAGAAGAGAGTTTAAGTGGCTAATTAAAAAATTATAACTGTTAATTATTTATCACAATAAAATATTCAGTGAATTGATAAGGAACATCAAAAGGTAAATGACTATTACATATCAATAGTCATTCTCATGATTCAATAAAATATTTAATGATTATATAGATTGAGTGTTATTAGGATAATTTTTTTATATAAATATTTCATGGAGCTAAAAACTATCTCAAAAAAATAAAAACAAAATTCTTTGATAGACTTATAATGAAATCAAATTGAAGGACATGATTTTTAAATTTAACATAAATATTAAATTCTATGTCTAATATATAGTTCATAAAGATTCCCTCTAGATGATACAAAGATCAAGCAAAGCTAAGTTATTATAAGAACAATCTCCAATAAATACAAACTCATTTGATTGCTTATATCTTAGAAATCTATCTTTAAGTATACTCTTGATTAAAAATATCCAATCACATTAATTGAGTCCATTAAAGAAGCTTTTTTCTCCAATGCATTTATGACAAAAACTTTGTATGAGAAAGTTAGATAACAAAGATGTAAGCTTATAATTTCATCAAGATTGGTTCAACTTGTGGAAATATTAACAATGAGAGCAAAGGAAAATAGACAAGAAACATATAACCATTATTATTTTATATGCTGAATAAAATTTAACTTATTGGGCTTTATCATTATAATGTTAATTTAAATTTAGGTTTAAGTTAATTTATTTATTGATGATTTGAACTTACATTTAACACTGATTAAAGCCTTTATTATTAGGAAATTAATAATTTGGTATGAGGACAAAATTGTAGCTAAGGACATAACTTATTATTCTAAATCTAAGTTAAGAATTTATAAATAATAATATTATAAACCTATATCAATTGTTGTAAGTTATCATTTTGATATTTACAACTTGAACCTGATAGAGCTAAAAGTCTCTCAATCTCAACAGAAAGAGGTGACCAATTAAACCAATTAAACCTTTTGAAAATCGAATACATGAAATGTGTTATAAACTTTTTATATAAATTTCATGCAAATTCTGATGATTGAATATATCATAAGATATATAACAACAACTACATATCAAATGGATTTAGTCATGGCATGGAGAAAATTCTTAAATTCTTCATTTTTATACCTCAAGTGTTCTAGAAACATATGATAGATCTTAACTATACAAAAATGAATAGAAAATGAACTTAAGAAATTGCAAGATTTCCATTTTAATAGTTGTCAACTTTTTATTACTAAATCAATGAGTTGTAAGTTTCAATTCAATGTGTTAAATACATGTGAGGATGGAAACCTTTTATTTATTATGTCAACATAAAATAATTTATTTTCTTTGATAAATAATAAATTTAAATTTAATATATAGATTTTAAGCTTTGGATATGTATTAAATAAAGTGAGTGATAAACAAGTTTGGGCTAGTGATTGTCAACATTTATGCTTGTGTTCATACTTTTATGATGCATTTATTAGAGCATTCTTATTTTATGATAAAAATGACCTTTAAAGTTGACACATGGATGTGCCTATAAGATGCCCTATTATTTTCTACTGATTTGAAGACTACAAATATTTTATTCAATGAAGATCATAGAATATATATCAAAACATGCTAAATTGATGCCCTTTTCACATGTTGAAGTACTTTTATCATACTTATTCATCTTTTAGCCAAAAAAGTTAGAATACTTGACTACAAATAGGTATGAATTTCATCACTCCTTTTCAAAAACAACTATTTTATATACATAAGTTTGTCAAATTTAATAGCTTATTAAGTTACATCAATAAATGCCATGAAATAATCATATGTGATTAATTATTTCAACACAAAAATTAATATTGAATGAAAAGTGTGAATGTATTCTTATTTGAGTTGGTGAGGGATGCTATTGAGGGATAGATAGAGCATTAGTCTTTTTGACGGAAATCATAAGTTTGCCTCTTAGACGAGCGATTATTGCATCAGGACATCAGATGCAAATTTGTGTTAGGAGTCAAGTGGGTACTTGTCACATAACAGGTGGGCCCCACTGTAATACACTGGTTGGATATATTTTTAAGTGGGACATGACACACTCCAGTTGGACTCCGAACACAAAATTTGCGTCCGAAGTTGTAATAATTTTTCCGCTTATAGACTACATTTTTCTTCAATTTAATTGCTTTTGGTGCTCACCTTTGACAATTCCCACATTCCAGGCCATCAATTATTTTTTAGAAGACTTACTTTCATACCACTTAGTTTTGTATTTACATATGACATCTATGTCATCTTATCTATGTATAAGAAAATATATTTCACATTTTAAAATTTAAAATAGTGGTACTTTTAATGTGAGATGAAGACTGTAAATGATTATGAGTCGAGTTGAGCATGATTAATTAATCAAGTACGAGCTCGAGCTCATGCGTAGCTCTACCAGTTTGAGTCGGCTCATACATCAGCTTGTTGATTGTGAAAGAGATATAATAATTAAAGCTACTCTTATAATAAAATGATAATAATAATAAATAATTGTGAGTTAAACAATAAAAATCACTTGATATAAAATATTAAATTTTATTTTAATTTATTTTAATACTTTTTAATAATTTTAAGATAAAGTTAAACTTTAACATATTTTGAGCATGTTTTATATTAACTATTCATTCAGCGAGCCTACTCACGACCTAACTAGTTGAGTCGGGGCTAGCTGGAGCTCGGCTTGTTTGCTCATTGAGCTCAGCTCATGAGTCAATTATCGAGTTGAGCCCGAGTCGACTGGACTAAGTTAGATCAAGGTTGATGTAAATATAAAGAGCAAAATTTTCGTATTAGATACGTAAATACATAGAAATTTGTATGGTATGTACGTATAGGATTGAGATATGTAAATACAAACGAATTGTGTGCTATGAATATAAACTATCCAAATTAAATCCCCTCACTTTTAAGTCATCCATAGTTTAAAAAGAAAACGAAAGTCTTGTACATAAGTTTCCAAACAAAAATAGCCTAACGCGGCCATTCACGTCAAGGTCAACTTGCCGTCTTGGGGACCAACTTGTCTACGGCGGAGACCCGGCTTAAAATCACGCGCCCATGGAGAGGAAACCTTCACCCTAGGTCTAAAATATAGTACCCTTCTTAAAAACAAGTATTTTAAATAAAATGGCTATAAAAATAATGTATAACACTTGTCTAATTTTCTTGAAAGCTGATTTTTTTTCTTTTTTCTTTTGAGATATTTGAGAGAATTTAATCATAAATATACACACAATGCATGTATAAAAATTTAAACATATGATTATTTGGTTTTAAGGCTAAAGTTTCAACCAACAAACTCGTGGGACTTACTATTCATTGTTTGTATTGTTGATGCAAGTATTTTTGGTTTAGATGCAAGCGTGTCCAATCTAATCAACTAGCAACATTAAATCTGGTTGAAACTAAATCTAATCAGCTTGCATCAACAATAGCAACATTACACCATCAATAACATCAATAATAGCCTTAAGAACTAAAAAACTCAAAGCCACCAGCAAAATCATAGTCTCCAACAATACCCTCACAACAACAACACCAACAACAACAAACTCAAAAGAAGAAAGACATACATAGATATACCTTTCTGCTGCAAAATGAAAAAGAAAAAAAAAACAAAACAAAACAAAACCAAAGAGAACAAAAAGAAGCAACTAATAAAAACAAACGAAAACAAATTAAAGAAGAAACAAAAGAGATAATTGAGACAAATGAGCCCAAAATTATGTGTGCAAGAATATTAAATTTCATTCCAGGAACTAATGAATAAAAATATTCAAAAGAATACTTGAAATTTAATATATTATTAGAATTCATCATAGCTCAACCAGATTGAACTTTAGAGAAAAAAAATCAAATATAAATTTGATCTAAATCAGCAGAAATAATGAAATTAAAAGCCATCGGCCATTACCAAAGGCTCCTCCAAACCAACAACAATAAATAACATTAACCAGCCCAATCAATCGGCAGCAAGACAAAGAAAAAAAAAGAGAGGAACCAGTACCACCAACAACATAGACGGTCCAAAAGGCACCTCAAGCCAACAACCATAAGAAAAAAGAAAACCACTAAAAGCTCTTCCAATCCAGCCAACACAACCAACTATAATTAATTACAAATNTTCAAAAGAATACTTAAAATTTAATATATTGTTAGAATTCATCATAGCTCAACCAGATTGAACTTTAGAGAGAAAAAAAATAAATATATATTTGATCTAAATCAACATAAATAATGAAATTAAAAGCCATCAGCCATTACCAAAGGCTCCTCCAAACCAACAACAATAAATAACATTAACCAACCCAATCAACCGACAACAAGACAAAGAAAAAAAAAAATTAGAGGAGCCAATACCACCAACAACATAGAGGGTCCAAAAGGCACCTCAAACCAACAATCATAAGAAAAAAGAAAACCACTAAAAGCTCTTCCAATCCAGCCAACACAACCAACTATAATTAATTACAAATAAAGGAAACAAATGGAAAATAAAACCAAAGAATCCAATACCACCAACAACATCAATGCCTCCAAATACCAATGGAACTAAAAGACATCTGAAATCCATCAATGCCTCCAAACAATTAAGTCTAATATTGATTCCCCTATAATTGAGAATATCACTGGTTTTAAGATAAAAATATAAAATTCTAGAAGAAAATAAAGCCAAATTAAAAGAATAACCTTTGTACCAAACTAGTCTATTCTAATCTCTAATGAGTAAAGTTTCATAAATAAAATGGTAAATATTTTTATTTCTATAGAAATTCTTCTATTTCCAAAGACAACTAAACCATCATCAATAAAAGAGATTCCATAGATAAGAAGCAAACAATCAATAGAATTATTCTAGTCACAAAGAAACAACCAATTGCCATTAATAATGACATCTTTAATTTTGATAAACTTAGCTAAACAAAACCAATCAAAAATCACATTACCATACATATAAATAAAGTTGATTCTTTAATCCAAGGACCAAAGAAAAAAGAAGAAGAAGATTGCTGCTCGTACTGACTTGAAGCTAAGATAACTTCTAATTTTAAAAACAACTTTAATAAGATCTTTCCAAATATTAGAGATTTTGAGAATGGAATTAACCCAAATGGTACCATAATAGTCCATACTCCATTTGGCTAAAAACGAGTAAGAATTGAAATGCCTCCAAATGAGAGGCAATATTTTTTTCCAAACTTGTAGGCAGGCCATGACCCGGTCATTGTTTACATCGCCTACTGCTTCAAATCTTCCCTCTGATCTTCATAAATATCAGCTCCACTCGATCTCTGCTCGGAGAAAAAACACAGAGAGAGAGATAGAGAGAGATGGCGAAGACGGGGAAGGGGGTATTAGAAGTGAAGCTCTTCGATGCGAGGGGACTGAAAGACACCGATTTCTTTGGTGAGTGTAGATTTCTCTAACTTATATTCATGTTTTGAGGAAACCCTAACCTTTTATCGCCAAACTATGAGTGTTTGTTGTGATTTTTCTTTTAATTTTCCTAAATTTTGGTAAAAATTTACCTAATTTTGTCATCAATGGATGCAGGGAAAATTGATCCTTATGTGGTGTTGCAGTATAGGAATCAGGAACGGAAGAGTAGCGTCGCCCGAGGTTTTTGCTCAGACACTTCTGCATCATTGTTTAGCTAGCTCATTTGATTTTGTTTTCTAGTTTTTTTTTTTCTTTTCTCAGGGGCTTCTTTGATTTGTTTGAAGTACAAGCAATGGAAACTGAATCTGTATGAATTAAATATGATCAAAGTGATTATCTCTACTACACAGTAATTTGTTAAGGAGCGAGAAATTTGAAGCTTATTGACTTTTCTTGAAACCCATCAACTTGATTGCATTTCTACCTTTGTCGCCAACTCTGAAATCTCTGTAGGAGCAATTAGAGAATTTTTGGCACTGATAGACTGTAGGCCGAAAATTAAGTAAATCAGCGTGATTAAACACTATAAAGAGTTAAAGTAGGTAGAAAAATGGTTGTTTAGGTTGTGACAAATTCATCTATTACAATTTGTCTAATTTGATTTATGATTAACAAAATAATTGCTGATCATTCAGAGGAAATCATCTTGTAATTCATTAATATATTATAATAATACTTTGCTCCACAGATGGGGAATGGTTGCTAAGCTTTGAATACTGAATCTCTCTACACAAAACTGCCACCTTACTATATGTTTTGTTTATTTATTACATAGGGGATATTCTTTTGATAAGAATTTAATATAGAAGTAAGTTTTTTGCATTTGCAATAATTCTCTTGTGTTTGATTTTAAGAAGCTTTATACCTACTATACTTATAAAATTCATCAGAATAAGTGATATTACTGCACCAGAAAAAAATAGTAAGCTGTGAAAATAAAACAAAGCAAGTGCAAAATGGCATAAAATATAAAGCTTACAAAAAATTATATAAACAAAAAGTTTAAAATTTAAACATATAGAGGAAAATCCAATATCCACCAGCATGAAAATATGTGAGGTTTTTTTAAATGGGATAATGGATTATCACATTAAATACCCACTCATTTAATATTGCAAAAGAAAGCAATGAGCATGTAATGCTCAGTGGTAAAGCTTAAAAAAAAGGACAAAAATTTAAAGGCTTGAAAATGTAAATCTATAAAGCAACAAATAATAGCACCATGGGCTCCTTTAAGTTTTAACTATCGTTATAAAAGGAAAAATAAAAACTAATATTTAAAGGGCTGCATTTCTATGTCAAGCATGTAAGCAGAATGATCAAAACTAGAGAATATATGATAAAAAATATGAGCCTATACAATTATATCTTAATAACGAGTATGCTAATTTGAAATATAAAGCTAGTGTATTATACTTATTGTACAAAATATCTTAATAATTCATGTCTAAAAATGTTTGTAAGGATAGTTTTCAAATTTTATGAGGGGATTCTATTAGAGGAGGAACTTAAGGTTTGGTTTTTTTTATGCATTATTTTGTGGTTGTTGTGTTTTTCTTCTTTTGATATTGTTCCTAGCGACGCCTAGGGCATGGGAGAGCCGATCTACCTCTTGAAAGTAGATCTTCTTTGTATTTTACTTGTTATTTTTTTTCTTGATTGCTGTAAGAGCAGCCCTTATTTGTGTTTTTCCACCAATCTATTGTGATTTCGTTGTGGTTTGTTTGCTGGTTTTGGTGCCGAAACTTATCATAAAGCACCTAAAGTACAAGACAAGTAAGCCTTACTGTACCATGCAAATTCAAGGTAAGCCCATGTTAAGAGATTGGTATTTGCTAATTTCATAAGTTATACAAATGGAATCCAACCAAATATCTCCAATTTTCTTATCTAAATTGTCGGTACGAAAATTTATTCTCCTCTGTAATGTGCTATTAATAAATAACCAATGACCTTGCTTGTGCTGAGAAAAAAATTTACAGCTCCCTCTCCGGGTGCCCTATTATCTCTCTAAAATATAAAGCCTTAAATGCCAGAAGAAATATACCTAACCTGGTAAATTAAGTGAATATCCAATATTATATTCATTATGGNGTCCAATTTTCTTATCTAAATTGTCGGTACAAAAATTTATTCTCCTCTGTAAGGTGATATTAATAACTAAACAATGACCTTGCTTGTGCTGAGAAAGAAATTTACAGCTCCCTCTCCGGGTGCCCTATTATCTCTCTAAAATATAGAGCCTTAAATGCCAGAAGAAATATACCTAACCTGGTAAATTAAGTGAATATCCAATATTATATTCATTATGGTTCTATCTTTCCACACTTATCTGAAAATTGAAAATGATTCCTCAAAAAAAAAAAGGGCTTTACTTGATTATTGCTCAAACAAGCTTATATTTGTTTGCACAGCAGGACAAGGCAGTAACCCTAAATGGNAAAAAAAAGCGCTTTACTTGATTATTGCTCAAACAAGCTTATATTTGTTTGCACAGCAGGACAAGGCAGTAACCCTAAATGGAATGAGACATTCACGTTCTCGGTGCAGTATCCAGGCGCAGCAGGTATCCCTCACAAGATCATCCTCAAAGTAATGGACAAGGACACCTTCTCTGCTGATGATTTCCTCGGTGAAGCAACGTAATTACCAAAAATCCCTTCTTTTGATAATATTATGCCAATTGCACTGCCAAATTAACTAAAATTATTATATTCTTACACAAGTGGATGAGGCTTTTCATCATTTTATTACCTGTGCTTATGAATGCTATAGAAGATGCGCCAGATAAGAGTTTGTAAAAGCTTATTTTTCATGCAAATTAAAACAACTTTTTGTAAGCAATATAAAGTTTTATAAATATTAAAGCCTAAAGCTTTGTTTGGTTCAGAGAAATTGCAAGAAGAGAGATGAAACGGAAATAATAATGAAAATGATAACGAATTGTACTGAAATTTGCTTCTCGCTTTCATTTGGCTGTGTAGAAATTGCGGTAAAAAGTCTTTTTCACTTCTCATCTGATTTAGAAGAAACTGATCTGTTATTTCTAGTGAGGAGAGGACTGTGAGTTATTGAGATGATTTGACATTTTTTTTTTTCACTAGGGTTTTACAGGCAATTGTAAATTGAAATATTGATAATTTTATATTTTTAAGATTCCCATTCCTAATCAATTACATTGCTACTAAATTAAATAGAACATAAGAACCCGGATTTTAATATTTCTTTAGATTGTGATTCATAAACATCTTTTAATGCAGTATTCACGTAGAGGACTTGATTTTACTTGGCTTTGAGAAGGGAGTTGGAGAGTTGCATCCTTCTAAATTCAATGTTGTTCTTAATGACCAAAGTTACAGTGGTGAGATTCGTGTGGGGCTCACTTTTACCCCCAAGGTATGAAGAATTCTTCCAAAATTTACTAGCTGTTTGTCAGGGCTTTTAACAATTGATCTCGATTTTGTCTAACCCTGACTTAAGATCGGCTCAAAATCATTTGGTCCGATCTCAAGCTGAGTCAAGTATGCTTAGTTTGGCTCCGTTCCCTCTTGACGCGTCTCTGCCATGGTTCATCATATCCAATTTGAACCGCAAAATTCATTCAAACTTGATTGATTTTTGCTCTTCTAAAACATTTTTTTTCCCAACATGCATATTAACTCTCAAACGTATTAATATATTTATCCATTTAAATGCATGGATGTATATATAAATTAAGAGTAAAATGTCAAAATAGTCCCAAACTCTTTGCAGGGGCCATTATAGTCTTAGAGTCTTTAAAAGTGTCAATTTCATCCCTCAGACTCTTCTAATATAAGTTGAAATAGTCTCTTGGGCAAATTATTTCAGCCCCCATTAAAAGAGTTTGGGACCAATTTGACACAATAAATCATGAGACTAAAGTAACTCCATTTAAATGGTCAGGAGATTATTTTGTCACTCAATAAATTAATGAAAATCTAAATTTTTACATATATTTGTGTAAATATATTCAATAACGAGCTAACTTGATTTTATTTTAGTTTGACTCAATCAAATTCGATCTAAGTTTGACTTGGCTTCTTATTCAGCTCATGCAATTCAATCCGACCAAAAAGCTAGTTCAATTTGCTTGAAATCTTCAATCTTCGAACTAAATTCAGTCNCGTGCTAACTTGATTTTATTTTAGTTTGACTCATTCAAATTCGAGCTAAGTTTGACTTGGCTTCTTATTCAGCTCGTGCAATTCAATCCGACCAAAAAGCTAGTTCAATTTGCTTGAAATCTTCAATCTTCGAACTAAATTCAGTCATATTATTTTTTTTTTCCGATTGGGTGGGATTTTATTTTAAAGAAAAATGTTTGCATGGGAGTTATTTTTTTTTCTACTTGCTTTGAAGCATAGTTAGTAAAATGAAGTTATTTTACTTGCTAGTCATCTCCTTAAAAATGAGGTTAAAAATAATTGGGTATATTTGCTTGAGATATTTAATTTTGTGCATTTCAGGTGCAAGAAAAAATCAAACATTTGATTTATATTTATTCTTTATATAGATCGGCACTTATAAATTCGTCTTGGTTCTTATTTTGCTTTTAACAGGTAGAANGTTATTTTTTTTTTTCTACTTGTTTTGAAGCATAGTTAGTAAAATGAAGTTATTTTACTTGCTAGTCATCTTCTTAAAAATGAGGTTAAAAATAATTGGGTATATTTGCTTGAGATATTTAATTTTGTACATTTCAGGTGCAAGAAACAATCAAACATTTGATGTATATTTATTCTTTGTATAGATCGGCACTTATAAATTCGTCTTGGTTCTTATTTTGCTTTTAACAGGTAGAAGCAGAGGTGGAGGGGGAGGAGCTTGGTGGCTGGAGAGACAGCTTTCATCATCACTGAAAACTTACCTTGTAGTTTCATATTGTATGTTGTTCTATGGTGGCTACTTCATGCATCACATTTGCTATTCCAGTTTTCTTAGCTTCCAAGCTTGGACATTTGCAAACTTTTGTATTACACCCTTATATTCAATTTACTCTTATTCCTAGATTCCATAACATTTTTGTCTCATTCTCTTTGGTATTTTGATCATAAGCAAAAACCTAATAATCATCTCTTGATTTCTCATTAGAGCACAAAGTATGAAAGATGGCAAAACAGCCAAGTAATTTATGAATACAATATATTATCTCTTATTATTTTGTCATATTAGCCACTCTTCCAACGTAAAAAATCAGTAATTGAAACTTCCTTGATATAAATCAGCATAATCTAATAGAGATGAGGTAAAAAAATATTTACTAAAATTATTGAGAACTGCGTATAGCTTTAATTCAATGCTTAAAATCATATATAACTACATATCTATTTATTTATTTTTAATTTTCTCAGGACACAAAACTAGGCCAAGGTAAACTATACATCTAAATAAAAGCCCAAAACTACAGTCATCCAACAAGTTCTAATAGAATCCTGTAAGAAATTTTAATGCTCGAAAAAAAAAATAAAAGACAAGGGACTGATAGATGCAGCATTTGTAAGAGATAACTTGCCCATGCGTCTTACGGCCTTCAGGAGAATGTTGAAAGTCCGCAAGTGGAAAAAAAGCCAGGTGGAATGCAAGCAAATCAAAATCACTAGCACTTTGCGTTTTACTAAAAGGATGGGTTGCAGGAGGAGGTGGTACTTGACAGAATTCTCCAAGTGGAAGTGAAGAGAGGTGATTACCTGAACAGTTGGATCTGGAAACTGTGGAAGATAATCGGAGATGAATGGATTGTAGTGGTGGTAAGGGGGGAGGTGTGGGTGGGGATGGGAATGTAGAAGATGAACTTGCAGATGGAGGGAGGGGAGGAGGGAGGGAACTTGGTGTGGGACATGAGTGTGAAGGAAGTTCGTCTTTCACATGCATATGAGGTTGATGTGGTGACAACGGAGTTTCTTTGAGAAGACAACCATAATTAGAAGATTGAGAAAAAAAGATAAGTAGGTGCATAGGAAAGTGTAGGAGGATCTTCTCTCGCACTTGGATGTGGCATGGGTGGACATTTGTGAGGGTTGGGGTGTTGGGGATGATGGTAGCATGACTAAAGGATGTGGTGGCAGCAGCTGCTGCAATGGTGGAAGTAGCATAACTAAAATAATGTAGTGGTGGAGATGACGGAGGTGGGGACTAATTGCTTTTGGTTGGAGCAATATAATGGAAAGATGAAGGATAAGGAGGAGGTGGGGGTGGCGTTTGGAGAGGTTGGATTGAAGCAAGCTGTGTTTGGAGAGGTTGGATTGAAACAAGTTCTCCCTCACTCAAATTTGAAAGAGGTGGGCGTGAAGGAGGTTGCAGGGGTGTAAGTGACAATGAAGAAAATTTTGAAATTTTTCCATCAATAGGAGGTTGTAGGTGGTTTAATGGTCTCCCAACATGAGATATCATCTCCTTAAGTGAATTTAAGAAGTTGTTCATGACGTGGTTTGTTAGCTCCCAAAAGCCCTAAAAGCACTCACAAGTCATGTGGCATGTCAAGTAATGACAGAACGAGAGCCTTCGAGCGTATGTCACTCGGTTCCAAAAATAAATACCTGAAATGTAGAATTTGGAGCCCACAATAGCACAGGCCTCCCTATCACAGGAGCTAAGGATAAAAAAAACTCAAGTATTTTCTTGGTTTACGACAAAAAATATCGTAGCATACCTCTTAAATTTAGCTAACCATCATATCATAGCAGAGGTGTATGTTCACTAGTCCTACCAAAAAGGTGAACAATCAGACTGTCGCTCGTAGAAGAGGACCTCATGCAATGATTGGTGGAAGTCGAAGGACGGTCCGCAACCCAAACATGAAGAAAGTCAGTCTTCTTATGGTGATAAAGAGACTAACAAAAACTATCAAAGAGGACAATGCAGGACGAACAACTGATTGTCAAGGGACCAAAAACCACTAAAACTCACTTGGTTAAGGGTTTCAATGGTTGAGTTGGTGGAGGTCATACAAGATAAGGACTACTTCAAAAAGGCTCCAACAATGAGAACCAGAGCTTTTATACATAACCTGAACAAGTTCTGCAGATACCTTAAGTACCGTGGTCTTGACACAGTGCAGTGTAGACACATTCGGAGCTTGCTCGAAGAAATGATCTGGGCCAAAAATTCCAAAGAGTTTGTAGCCCCATAGCTTCACCCAAAGGCAGGTGAAAGCCCCAAAATAAGAAGACTTGGATGAACCCATTTGATCCAACACTATCCACGTCACGGGATTGTATCGACCAACTAGGAGGATATTTGGTCTAGAGAGTCGATCATAAGAGACTCCGAAAGGTAACATTGCACCGCTACTTTTGCTCCAAAGCAGAAGCCTCATCCCCTAATTATTTTTACTAATGTAGGTTTTCCACCGAAGGGGAATTCTCATAATGACACGTAGTGGTCATAGTGATGATTAAAAACTACTAGGTGAGTAGTATTTTGGTTGACACTGACAAATTAAGTAACATCTTGTTCAAGTCAAACTTTATTAAAATGCACTTATCACTTGACCAACTGATGCACCGACCGACCAACTTATGGGTTTTTTGGCAAGAGAAATGAGGCACTGAGAATCAATGGGCTATTAATCACCTCAGGGGAAGGTGATAACTAATTCAACACATGGAATACTTCTTGGTGGTTTACACACTACCTACATATAATGTGATCTTCAGTCACCCACTGCTCAACTGCTTCTGAGTTGTGGTCTCCACTTACCACATCATGGTAAAGTTTTCATGTGATGGGGAGATTTTTAACATTGGGAGAAATTTGGAGCAGACTCAGACATGGTACTCCAGACGGTCGCCAACTTGGAATAAGAGTCATTCAACCTTGAAAACCAGTGAAAGGGGGATCTCGAGACTGACGAAACTACAACCTAGATTCCCGCTTGCCATAGCTAAATGGGTAATTTTTTCCTACTAAGTGAGAATTATTATACATTGTATAGAGAGTTGTTGATGTGTGCGGGCTTCACTAACATGAGTCCAAATGGTAAATAGAGAATGGGTGCAGCCATCACTAACACGAACTCAGCCTGCTCGAAAGACAGTTATCCTCTTCCGAGGATTGATGCTTAGGTAGATTCAACAGTTAGTCATTCAATAATGGGCTTTTTGGATGATTTTTTTGGCCACCATCAAATCAAAATGTATCCTAGTGAGATAGAGAATATCACATTCATTACAAGCAAAAGTTTTTATTTTTATAATGAAATATTTCTTGGGCTAAATAATATTGAGGCTACCTACCAACATTTAATGGATGTAATGTTTTTTGAATAAAAAAGGAAAACTATTGAAATCTATGTTGATTATGTCCTAGTTAAAAGTTGGTCTGTTGAACAATATATAAATTATCATAAAGTATAACATGAAACTCAATCCACTAAAATGTATGTTTGGAGCTTCGACCGACAATTTCTTTGGATACCTTTTGACGCTGAAAGGTGAAAGGTTGGAGCTTAAGATATGAGCAATTACAACTCAAAATTCATTTATTCCTTGGTGGTCATAGATAGTCTTACACGAAATAAAATGAGCTTCTTTTCATTTACCCATTTTTTGTACAAGACAAATTTTTGAAACATATTAGAGTTATAATTATGTAAATTGAAATGTCATACTTTTTATTTTCTTTTAAAACAACATCTACATGACACCAAATTTGTGGGTTCCGTTTATTTGTTTCAAAAAGAAACTATGATCACAGGGATTGAGACTTTAGAATGAAACTATGAGCACGTCGATTAAAAGTTTCTACCATTAGCTTAAGCTTATAATAGTCTTTAAATTGCAATTCATGTTATTACTCTGGCTCTCTTTTAATTATTTCTTTTAAAGAGTTATTACAAAAACTATAAATAACCCTCTTCTATTTTGTACAAAACATTTTTCACTTACAAAATCTTATTTGATATAGTAAATTCTTCTCTTATGCTTGTGATTTTTTTCCATTTTGAGTTTTCCACGTAAATTTTATATGTTCTTTCTTTTGTTTATTTTAATATTTATTGCATCAATAAATATCAAGTTATAATAAGTGATATCAGAGCAAGGTTTGATTTAGATAAAGACAACAACAAAGTGCGACATCCATCTTTTAGATCGCAACACCATCTTTTCTTTGTGAAGGTTAAGATGTTAGCAATCTCAGTACAAGTGGATCTAGACAATGCGCTAGAAGGGCTTGAAAAGATACCCTCATCATGGATGTTGGAGGAAAAACAACATAATGATGAAAAGGTTCTTTGTCAGATTTATCGTCATCTATAAAATCAGATTCTACAGAATGTTTTTATGGAGAAGACCATTGCACATTATGACTCAAACAAGAGCAACTGTGCATGACAAAAATTCTGACCAGTAAGTGTAGACCTCACTTTCGGTCAACCCTTCATTCACACTTAAAATAAACTCAAATCAATTTCAAATTCAAAAACCTATTCAAATTGAGTTAAGAACATCAAAATCGATTAATTCTATGTTCATTTGAGCTTTCATCAAAATCTTCAGTTTTTGTGTGGTGAGACTCACACTTTGAACTCAACTACCTCACATTAGCTAAAGTCGACTTTGCCTTTGAAATCCTTGAGTTTTCCTCTACCATGGTAGGTCAAGGTTATCACTTTGGTCTGGATCACATGCTCGCAGGCCCTATGCCTGCGCTCGTGCACTCCTACGCGTGGAAGCATGCCTGAAAGTTGCCAGACGTGGCCACATTGGAAATTTATTAGATGTATTCTCTCTGATATTCAAACAATGCTCAATTCAAGTTTTACTTGGTATTATGGCTAAGAGTGACCTTGAGCTAGAGCAGTTAGACGTAAAGACAACATTTTGGCATGGAGTGTTCGAAGAAAATATCTATATGTAGTAGTATGAGGATTTCATAGTTAAAGAAAAAGAAGTTTGTGTTTTTTTTTTTGTTGAAAAAATCTCTTTACAAATTGAAACAATCTTCTAGGCACTCATTTAAGAGATTTGAGTTGTTCAAGATTGCTCATAAGTTTAAGAGAAGTAGTCATGATATTTGTGTTTACTTTAAGTCAAATAATTCATTTTCTTGCTCTTTTGTGTTGATGATATGTTGATAGCTGCTAAGAATACAGAAGATATCAAGACAGTAAAAACTAAACTTATCAGTAAGTTTGAGATGAAAGATTTGGAGGATGAAAAGAAAATACTTGGCATGGATATTTAGCGAAATAGAATTACAGGTAAATTATTTCTAAGTCAAAAAAGGTAGATTAAAAAAGTTTTGTATAGATTTAATATGCATAATACTATGGTATTTAGCACTCCAATTGCTACACATTTCAAACTTTCATTGCTTTGTATTAACAATCTAATTATTAGATTGAATATATGTCTCGAGTTCCATATTCCAGCATATTGGGATCTCTCATGTATGCTAATGTATGTTCTCGTCTAGATTTGTCATATATTATTAGTGCAATTAGTGGATATATGAGTAATCCAAGTAAAGAATATTAGAAAATGGTTCAGTGGATCCTCGGGTAACTATGTGAAATAAAAAAATGTTGGTTTGTAGTGTGGAAGGATTAAAAATAGAGTCATTGGCTATGTTGATTCAAATTTTGCTAGAGATCTTGATAGAAAAATATCACTTGCATGATACATGTGTACTATTGTTGGCTATGTGATTAGCTGGAAGACTATTTTGTAAACAATAGTGACACTATCTATAATTGAAGTTGAGCACATAACAATTACTGAAACTTAAAGAAAGCTCTATGGTTGAAAGGTCTAGTTGAAGAGCAAAGCAAAAGTTGAAGATAATCACACTGATGTGTGAGTCAAAGCATTATCTATCTCAATAAAAATCAAATGATTCATGAAGTACTAAGCACATTAATGTTTGTAATCACTTCATTTGTAAAGTTATGCTTGTGATGATATTTTTGTGAGCAAGATTAATACTCATGATAATATTGCATATAGGATGACTAAAGCATTTCCAATAGCCAAGTTTGTGCATTGCTTAGACTTGTTTGGTATTCATTTCTGATCATTAGAGCATTGTAGAGGACGTGGAGAAAATTTTATCATACGTTCTTTGGCAGTACCACAAATTTTGTGGGTCCTGCTTATCATCTCATAAGAGAATTATGATAACATGAATTAAGGCTTTAGAAGGAACCTATGAGCATAAGAATTGAAGGTTTCAACAATTAGATCAAGCTTATAATTGCCTTCAGATTACAATTCGAGTGTTATTACTTTATTGATTCTCTTTTAATTACTTTTTTTAAGGGGTGTTGCTAAAATTATAAATACCCCCCACTTGTAATCTCATATTTGATGGTTTTTCCCATCTTGGGTTTTCAACGTAAAGTCTGCGTGTTCTTTCTTTTACTAATTTAATTACTTGTTGCATCAATAAACATAAATAAATATTATATATAT
>JXCR01079502.1:119639-221891 GCA_002079205.1 Phalaenopsis hybrid cultivar
AGAGACTTACGCCAGAGGCCGCACCAATGAGTTAGATCGTTCGTATATATGTATGTGTATATATATATATATATATATATATATATATATATATATAAATGACTACCTCTCGGAATTCCCGTCCCAACAGTTAGATATATAAATGTATAAGAATTTAGTGGCATGTATGTAAATTTTTCAAAATTTTTTTTTAAATTGTTCATTGCATATTGTCTCTATTTATGAATAATATGATAAATATTTTTTATTAAACACCATTATTTTGGCATCCTTATAATGTTATGGTTTTTTTTTAATTATTATTCATTTCATATTTATTCAATATATGTAATTAATTCACACTTATTAGGAGAAAATGTATTAGGCTAGAAAATGTATTAGACTAGGAGAAAATCCTAAAAATCACCTCTTAATTTTTCATCGGAGTAGATCAACATAACCCAAGAAAGGCGAAGTCAACAATGTTTATTGAATTTATTAAAAACTATAATTGTATTTATGTTTGTTAGGTTAAACTATATATCGAAAACAAAATTCCCAAACTATAGTCATTGATTGAACAATATTTAACATTAAATCATTTTTTTATGCAATAGAGTATTTAATATACATCATATGATATTGAGGCTCATCAACCATCTTAGTCTGGAGTGCTATCTTCTTTAGCATAAAAAAGAGTCCAAGATCCAGCAAGTACTTCATATAAGACTCTATCATTCTCATATATTTGAGCAATCTCTGGCACCAACGGGTTGTGTGAGATTGGCTCCACCAAAAATGAGCGAATTGATGGTATAATCCTCGATATAGTGTGAGTTGGAGTCCAGTCTCTCCGAACAATGTTAGGGAAGATGATACCACTTCGATTAATGTTGGGATGAAAAACTCGGGTAATGAAGCGGATTTCTGGAGGTTCAAAAGGGTAATCTGATGGAATGTCAATAGAAATGCGGAATACTCCTCCATCAAAAGGGGTCCTGAGAGGTCCAATAAAAGTTGCTTCCAAATGAAGCAAGTCTTCACTTACTTCACGAATGGTAAATGATGTTTGAGGTTCCCTCCTCAAGCTATTTAACTCAAATTGAATCCTCCTAGATGCCATGGACAAAAAACTTCAACCTCAAGCACCACTGTAATTAAAAAAAATAGGATTAGATTATCTCACTGCTAGAGGTTTCTTACAATATGATATTCCTTGCCCACTCCTACTTTTTATTTTTACTTGATTGATTCTAATTCTAATACAAACATGCATATATAAAGGCAAGAGGAAAAATACAATAAATAAAATACATTGATGGAGAATTTCCTTAATGATAAGAGTATATTAATAAAAAAAAATTAAGCAAATATGTTTTATAATGAACTTAACTTATAAAATATCTTCTTGTTTGTTTTATTTAAAAAATAAAAGTGCAAGTTTTTTTGACGAAAATACCCTCGATGAGGGATAACCTCTTATACTGAATTGCTCATTTGTCACATTAATTATTTGATGAATCAACATTTTATTTCAAGTTATGTTGTTTACTTTTANCCAAATATCTTCTTGTTTGTTTTATTTAAAAAATAAAAATGCAAGTTTTTTTTACGAAAATACCCTCGATGAGGGAAAACCTCTTATATTTGTGAATTGCTCATTTGACACATTAATTATTTGATGAATCAACATTTTATTTCAAGTTATGTTGTTTTCTTTTATGTCCTACCATTGGCTCAAATTTGAACTTAGCTTGAGTTCAAATCAATGGGGATAGACCTTAAAATTGATGAAAGCATTAAAAGTAAAGATTGGGTGATCGACAAATACATTTGAAAGAGAAGTTTAGTTCTATATGAGAGAATTTGGTGCAAGTGTTTATGAAGCGATGATAATGTGTGCAAAAAAACAAAGAAGTGCTTTTAACAACGCTGGAGTTATGTGTGGAAAGACCAGCAACATCCTGGAAAGAAAATAAGTAGCTCATGATGACAATGATGGGGACAAACATGGAAGGACATTTTGATGGTCACATGCGGAGGATAAGGGGACTTTGTGATAGGCAATGGCCAAACTAGATTAATCCTATGGTGGATAATTGCCCACAATTGAATTTGAATTTCTATATATATGATTAAAAAAATTTAATATTTTTATCTAATTTAGAATATTTAGTAATTTTGCCCCTGATGTAGTGGACCAATGCTGGTGGCATGTACAAGAGAAGAGGGAGTGCTAGTGTCAAGCACCATATAATCATTGATAATGCGTGAAGGAGAAAAAATATTCAAACCAGGATTATGAATCAAGCTTTTGATACAAAGTTTCAATCAAAGGCTCAAATTATTTTCAAAAATAGTTTGAATAAGTACTTGAATAAATGCTGAAGTTAAGTTTAAATGACTTATGAGTCTATTGAGAAAGTTATCCTTAGTTGGGGTTATTTTGTCCAAAAGAAGTTAAGGGCTTGTTTTCTTTTTATATCTCTATATCTAAATATATCTGTCAAATTATGTGTATTTTGAGCCATAAAGACAAAATTTTGGCAAAATAGGCTTTATATTTCTAATAAATAATAAGCATATATGATGATATTTATATGGTAACATAATAATATACTAAATTATGTATATATGAAACTTATGTAACTTAAGGAAATAATCTTACTAAATTTGAAGATTTTTTTCTTAAAAGTTCATTTATTATTTATAAAAGAAAAAATTATCTTAGGATATGCTCATTAAAGAGTGTCCATGATGGGTCTTAAAACTTTAAAATTTTCAAAGTTATTATAATAATATTATTATATTAATTATTCATGTATTGTACTAATCTCAAAGAAGATCTAAAAATTTTGCAGCCCATCCATAGTAAAAAATTGTTCATAATGTTTTGACACAATTTTTACCCTTATAAAATGTTAAGGGAGTGAAAATGAAACATGCCAAAGGCATTTGTCAAATTAAGTTGTAGAATGAAATAAAATTAGGATATAAATTTTAGTAAATGTTAAGATATAAATTGTATTAGAATGAGCTGAAAAATCATTGTGAATATTTTTAAATTAGTATGTATTGCAGTAAGTTGACCCAACAAAAATGTATTGCACTAATCTCAAAATAAATACCATGATATCAAAATTCACTTTATAATACAAAACACAGATAGATATACTTTTGGTATTTATATTTGATAATGACAAGGTAAAGCGGTCATTTTATGGTTCTTTTGGGGAGAATTTAAATACATGCTACTCAATTTTCCTTCCCTTAAATATTCATTAACAACCCCCTGACAGAAAAAAATTCACTTTCTCCCATGTGTGAAAGGTTGGGGCTTAAGATATGCAAAATTACATGCTCTAAATTCATTTAGTCCAAGTAGGTCATACATAGCTTTAAGCAGAATGAAAGGAGCTTCTTTCCAAGTATCCATTTTTTGTACAGGATAAATTTTTGAAACATGTGTTGACCTCACTTTTGTGAGGGCACACCATGCCCACCTTATCAATGATCCGATACTAGGATTTACCCTTGAAACTCTAGAAATCTGCCTTTAAATTTTAAGTGTTACCAATTCCACCCAAAATCAAAAAATCAAATCCAATTTTACCAAATTCACATTTCAAATTCCCTTATGAAAATACCTAAAATTCACCAAACCATCAATTGTTTTGTGCCATGTGTGTATAAGTCGAATCAAAGTGTGAAAGGGGGGGTTTAGGCTAGGTTTGGACTTAATTTGGGTTCGACTCAAGTTAATAGCACCATTTTAACACCACAACCAACCCAATAAAACCACTTTGGAACATCGGTTTCGCGCTAAAAACACCACAATACAACCATTGTACGACTACAATAACACCGCCACCACAATTCCGCGCCAATAACGCCGCAGTTCCGGGTGATACTGCCACAATAACACCATTCCCGCAATTCATCGCCAATCAGCCCATGATTCCTCGCCAAAAAAAGAACAATTTTGAGCAATATTATCACCAATAACACCACTGTCGCGGTTCTTTCCAATAACACTTTGATAATCCTCCCAATACACCGCAAATAACATTACTGCCTTGGTTCTGTGCTAATAACACCACAATATCACGCCAATACCACCACTAATAATGTCATTGCCGCAGTTTTGTACTAATAACGCCACAATAGCACGTTGATAACACCTAAAAATAACACCACCCGAAAAAATCTAAAATCTAAAATCCAAAATTGACCAAACTAACCACTCCACACCTCATTGACCATTCGGTCAACCATGGGCCCCATACGGTCAACATGTCAACCATATGACCAAACCAACTCCATATGTTCCATATATTGACGACCACATGACCAACCTCATACCCAAGTGAGGCTAAAAGGTCAAATTTAAGATCACATGACTAACCATCATTTGGGATTGATTAATTAATTAAATGGAAATTTCATGAATGACTTAATTTAAGTTCCACCATGGAGACCCATAACTCCATAAGACCCATCATGAAAAAAAAAAACCTATTAAACACATCAAGACACCTAAAGCCATAAAATTTGACCAAAGTCCAACAAAAGTGAGGAGGAAGACACATGGCCCCCTACATGGCATCCAACCCTTCTCCTTGAATAAACTTGGACCGGTCAAGCCAGCTCACTCCTGAGCTGTTTATCCACAATAATGATCTCCCAATAAGCTCCATGCTCATCCCTAGCCACCTTCTCCATACTTGGCTTCATGATGAGCACACCATAAAGAAGTGAGGCTTGATTATCCACAGCTGAATTTTATCCCCTGAGCGCCTCCGAACTCCCCTGAGCAACCAACCATCTTCTCCAATTAGCCAAGAGCCCTCCCGTGGCCTCCAATGGCTATTTAAAGCCCTTACCCGAGAGCTCTCAAGACACCTTAAATTGAGATAGATCCCTCAAACTCTCTTGCACTCAAAAAAAAAAAAAAACTACTCGCTATCCCCTAGGCAGTTGATCCCCCATCATCTCAACCTTCGAAATCTATTAGGAAACCTTAATTTTGCACTTCAAAACCATGACAAATTTTCGGTTGGACATCAATACTCAACAACTCCAACCTAAACATCCCAAAACTTTCTTAAGGTCTCTATGACCCTACCCCAATCAAAGTTGAGGCATCCCAAGGGTCCTAACCTATCCCAAGCTGAAACCAAGCCACCTTTTCACCAAGGGCATACATAAGCCCGATTTCAACTCAAATTGAATCAAAGACAAGCTTTGTGAGGTTAGTTCGAATGTTTCCATCAAGCCCAATCAATGCCACACCTCTTGGAACCAAGTATATGTCGTAAACCCTAAAAATAAACTCGGGTTTGGTCTTTTATGAAGAAAATTGTTAAACCATGACAAATTAGTTGTATACTGTATATTTATGTTCTCATAAGCATGATGAAGCTTTAGGAACAAAAATCATGGAATTTGGTGAAGAATCCAGTGAGATCTTACGGTTTAAAGGAGAACGACTATCGGTTAATCTCCCCACGGAGATGATGACCCGATGTCGTCCATTTTCGTATATCGGAAATAGACGGTCGCGATTAAGTCGAACCGCAGAACCGTCCATATTAAGGGACTTAAACTGCAAGATACCTCAACGCTTGCGTGTAAAGCTCCGTGAATCAGAAACTGTCGCGTAGTGCTTCGACGATTCTGAGGATCCAGTCAGTGTCGCATCGGATAAATAGAAAAATAGGGACTTTTGAATTAAATAAATCCAGAAAATCAAATAAACATCAAAAATGATATCTCTACCTACAAAAATCACAAAAATAAACCAAAAATACCCCTGAACACAAGAGACATGAGAAAATCACAAAAAAAAAAATGTCAATAAATGAATTACACTTAATTTTTAATTAATAAAATATTTCAAAAGAGTATTTTAATTATTAAAATTAAAAAAAACAAAAATCATGAAATTTGCGGGAAGTATTTCTTCCATCTTTGAGAAAATTCTCTAAATTTTTTAAGATTAGAAAATATCACAAAAATTAAAAATCACCAATTTTCTTCTCACTTTATGATTATTTTTTAAAAGTAATTATAAAAAAATTAAAAAAAAATTGAAAATTTAAATGGGAAATGGTTAGGAAATTTCAGGTTATTAAATTCATGCCTAAAAATGAAATTTCCAACATTTGAAAAGTCTAACATGACAATTTAGACATTTATGGGTAATATTGTAAATTTTAAAATTTATATATTAGCCCAAAATCTCCAAACTAGGTTCAGCTTATCTGATTCTAGGTTGACCTTTTAGAGTTAATCTAATTTAATTTTAGATCTAAACCATTTTAGACCTAACCTAAACCCTAATTAGGTTTAATCCCTATAAAACCTAATTAATTCCTTAAACCTTACTTAAATTAGGCTTAATTAACTTTTAAGCCATAATTAAGTTTAATTCCAATGAAACCTAATTAATGTTTTAATTTTTACTTAAATTAGGCTTAATTATTCTAAATCTTAATTAGGTATTACCTACATTGGACCTAATTAACCCTTTAAGCCTTACTTAAATTTGACTAAACTAAACCTAAATCTTAATTACGTCTTATCTACGTTGGACCTAATTAACCCTTTAAGCCTTACTTAAATTAGGCTTAAATAAACCTAAATCTTAATTAGGTCTTATCTATGTTGGGTCTAATTCACCCTTTAAGCATTACTTAAATTGGGCTTAACTAAACCTAAATCTTAATTAGGTCTTACCCACATTGGACCTAATTAACCCTTTAAGCCTTACTTTAATTGGGCTTAACTAAACCTAAATCCTAATTAGGTCTCCCCTACATTAGGCCTAATTAACTCTTTAAGCCTTACTTAAATTAGGCTTAACTAAACCTAAATCCTAGTTAGGTCTTACATACAATCGACCTAATCAACCCTGTAAGCCTTACTTAAATTAGGCTAAATGAAACCCAAAACCTAATTAAATCTATACGACTAGATGTGCATGGATCGTTCATCTGATTCACAAAGGTCCAAACCGAGAGAAAAACTGAAGTTTTGAACTTATACTTAAGCCCAAGAGGAAAGACCTCGATTGGGTTTGTTCGGAAGCTTTGCCTCGCATCCACGAACCTCCTCCAAGTGTTGTCTTCCTTTGAAATGGGGACTAGGTACGACCTAGACTAAAAGATGGCTTGTTTTTTGGTCTTGGACTATGTTAGAGGGCTTAGAAAGGGAGGATTTTGATTGTGAAAGTGATTGTGAGTATGGGGAAGCTTTTGGAAGGCTTGGTTTGAGGTATTAAGGAGTTTTGTGAGATGGTAAAAAAATGTTCTAGTTTTGGATGGTAAAATTAGGGTTTGGTGATGGAGGTGAAGGGTTGAGATTAGTGAGAATGCAATGAGCAAGGTTGTAAGAAGGTATGAGAGCAATTTAGCGGGGCTTCGTCCAGACAAGTGTTTGTGTCCGTTTTTTGGCCATGGCGGTGATCAATTTATAGGTCCGGCCATGGTGGCCAAGTGAGCGAGCTTAGGTGTCAAAATATTACTGAGTTGGTGGTGAAGTGGAGGTAGAGCTCTAATGAGGGTGAACTAAGTAAGGTAGGTTAAAATTTGAGTTTGAATCATAGGATGTCTCTCAGGTTTGGGATTTTCCGGCAGCCAAGGTGGCCGGCCGGAGCATGGGAGGTCTCCATCCCTTTAAGGGAGGTCAGCGGTGGAGGAATGAGAAGCCAATTAGGTTTGATCAAGTGTATGTCTGTTTAATTGAAATGGAAATGGTGACGAGGCAAGGCTTGGTTCGACTTGGGTCAGGCTCATGAAAATGAGCTTAGGTAGCCTCCAAGATGTCTTGGGTCTGATAAAGATCAGTTGAATCAGTGTGGAGAGGTCCCTATCCAAGAGATTAGGGTTATATTTTGTTTAAGTAAAGAATATGACCGGTTAAGTGCTTTTTGGCCAAAAGGGAAAGCAAGTCCTCTTTTTGCCACTTAAAGGATGATACACCTCATGGCTTACATGGTCTGGTCGCTTTCACACAAAGGAAGTTCAAAATTTTGGGTAATTTATGCGGTGTTACTTCGATGTTATTCAGTGTGTTATTGAGGTATTATTGTCAAAGGAATGGCGGATGGGATTATCTTGATGCTAGTGGTGATTAATTGAAAGACGGGTGTTACTGTGACTGTATTGCACATCGAGAGGGTGTTATTGCGGGGAGTTGCGCAGTACCGCGGGGGTGGTAGTATCGATCATAATATTTTGGTAGTATTGTGGGGTTGTGGCGTGGTACCGCGGGGGTGGTAGTATCGATCGTAATATTTTGGTATTATTGCAGGGTTGTGTAGTGGCAGAAGTATTTTGGTGTTATGATGGGTGTATTGCGGTGCTATTAGTGCGGTACCGCGGTGGGTTACGAGGTTAGGCGGCGGTGGTAGTATTGTGCTATTATGACGGGTGTATCGCGGTATTATTGGCGTGGTACCACTGTGGGTTGCGGGTTTATGCGGCGGTGGTAGTATTGTGGTGTTATGACGAGTGTATCACGGTGTTATAGGCGCAATACCATGGTGGGTTGCAGGTTTACGTGGCGGTGGAAGTATTATGGTGTTATTATGGGTGTATTTTAGCGTTACATGGGTGTGGTTTAGGTAGTATTAGACGATGGTAATGCTATAATGTCGAAATAACACCTTCATATCATTACCCAAAACCCTAAATGTTATCCATAATGCAATTGGCCATAAACTTAGGCAAAATGGTGGCATGTGGGTTTAATGTTGATGGCATGAGGCAATTTTGAATTAAACTTTGGGTTTTGGTTAATTCGAGGGGAGTTTAGCAATTGTTGATGAAATGTGGGTCAATTTGGTAGTTTTGTGATTCTTGGATGGTTTAGGTAATGTGGAAAGGTATTGTAGCGTATGTGATGTGTGTGAATGTGCATATATAGTGCAAGATGAGTGTCCAAGCTAAGAAGAACCTCCTTAAAGTCTCATAGTCCCCCAACAACTCATTTTGAAGCCTCCATAAGTTGATCCTAGCCATCCCAACACAAGTTGGGGGCTTGGGATCATCCATATGAGTTTTCACAAAAATTCAATGGGTGCATTGAGTTTTAAAAAGGGACGATCCATTTGATAAATCTTGATGGTTTTGAGTAGGTTAAGGAGTTTTGGTGGGTTTAAGTGAGTGTGTGCATGACTAAGCCACCCAGGGTTGTTATCTTTTGACCCTATGTAAACTCATTCTTGAGGCTTCGCATGTTGGTGCTAGCCATCTCAAACAAGAATTCAAGAGCATGGGACAACCCATGTGGGAATTTACAAGAAGAGTCAAGAAATCGCTAGAATTTCTATGTAAGGTGGGTTTCATCACTAGTCCTCTAAGATAGTCAATAGAAAAATCATATACCTAGATCATAAACTTTAGGAGAAAAAGTAAATCTCACCAAAAGTGAGGCCAGAACCATGAAATCACCCTTAATAGCCTAGGGCTAACCAATTTTAAGCCTAAACATGGTTTAGGTGTAACTTGGCTTAGCCTAATCCAAGTGAGCCCATAAATGGACCCAACCCAATTGTGGTCAGGCCTGAACCACAGTCAGGCTTGACATGGCTCATTTTCAACTTGGGTTTAGGCATGGCCCATAGTAGACCCAAGTTAGCCCTGAATCCTTTAGGTCTAAAGCACATTAGACCTATCCCTAAACCCTAGGTCTAACCTAATTTAGACCTAGTCCAACTCCCTAAGTCTAACCCAACATAAACTTAGTTACCCTTTTAGGTCTAACCTATATTGGACCAAAACCTAAACCCTAAGTCTAACCTAACTTAGACTTAGCCCAAACCCTTTTAGGTCTAACCTACATTGGACCTAAACCTAAACCCTAAGTCTGAGGTTAGCCTCATCCCATTTAAGTCTAACCTACATTGGACCTAAACTTAAATCCTAAGTCTAACCTAACTTAGACTTAGTCACCCTTTTAGGTCTAACCTACCTTGGACCTAAACCTAACTAAGTCTAATCAAACTTAAACTTAGTATCTTTTTAGGACTAACCCAAATTAGACCTAACACCAACCCTTTTGGGTTTAACATACATTAGACCCAAAATATCAACAAATTTTTTTGGGTGTCACTCACATTAGACATAACCTAAACATCAACCAACCTTTTGGGTCTAACTCAAATTAGACCTAAACCATCCCCTAGTTCTAACCTAACTTAGACTAGCCCAATCCTTTAGGTCTAATCAACATTAGATGTAAACCATCTGTTAGATCTAACCCACATTAGACCTAAACATAAATACTTGGTCTAACCTAACATAGACCTAGCACAATATTTTTAGGTCTAACTCAAATTAGACCTAACCTCAACCCTAGGTCTAAGTTGAACTCAACTTAGACCTAATTCACACCCAGGGTCTAACCTAAATTAGTCCTAGTCCAATATGCACATTTTAGGTCTAACTTAGACCTAAGAACAACAACCATTCTAAGTCTAACTGAACTTAGACTTAGTTCAACTTGAACTTTCCTTATAAATCAATCTAGACCTAACTTAAGTCCAACTTAACTTAGACTTAGCCAAATTTAAGTTCTCTTGGGACTAACTTAACTTAGACCCAATTCAACTGAACCATCGGGTCAAACAGACTAAACTCGGGTTAACCCAATTCGACAAAACCAAATCACCAGGCCAACCCAACCTAACTCGGGATAACCCATATCAATTGAATCACCGGGTGAACTGAATCACTGGTTCAAGCCAACTTGCTTCGGGTTTACCCAATTCAACTGAATCGCCGCATTGACCCGACCTAACTTGGCTTAACCAAATTCAACTGAATCATTAGGTCAATCATACCTAACTTAGGTTAGCCAAATTCAATTGAATCATTGGGCCAACCAAGCTTAGCTCGGATCAACCCAATCCCCGGTAAGCCTGACCTAACTCGGGATAAACTAAGATCAACCTAACCCGCTGGGACAACCTGACCAAACTCAAGGAAACCCAAAAAGTAAATTTTCTTTGGGACAATCAAATTAAACTCTGATCAACTCGACTTGAGACTCAACTTCAAGATTAGCTTAAGTCTCAACCCTAGTTTAATCAAAGATTGATTTAAGTTTAACCCAACTTAGACTTAAACAAATGACTTAAGTCTAAATTAACTTGGACTTCACCCAAGTCTAATTTTAACTTAAACTTGTTTTAACCTAGAGGTTCAAACTTGGTTCAGCCCAGCTCAACCTAGTGTGCTCCCAAGTTAATTTGATTTGGTTTAACTTGGCTTACCTTAATTCAATCTAAACCAAGTAAGACTAGTTTGACCCCAATCAAGTTAAGTCAACCTGGGTCAATCTTATTCAACATTCATCGATTTAAACAAGTTTGAAGATAATCCGAGGGACAACCAACCTAGAGACTCATTTTAGATCAGTTCAACCCAACTTGAACTAATCTAAAAAAATCAACCTAGACCTAGGTGACTGGAGATTAAGGAGGGTTTGACTTCTCATTCGACAACAAAATGACACTTAACCATAGTTAGAAACAATTTTGGCTAAAGTAACAAACCAACCTAAATGAAATGACATAAAATTTACCCGAAAAAACATTTTAGATCAGTTCAGCCAACAAGTTTGAAGATAATCCGAGGGACAACCAACCTAGAGACTCATTTTAGATCAGTTCAACCCAACTTGAACTAATCTAAAAAAACCAACCTAAAACTAGGTGACTGGAGGTTAAGGAGGGTTTGACTTCTCATTCGACAACAAAAACACACTTAACCTCAGTTAGAAACAACTTTGACAAAAGTAACAAACCAACCTAAATGAAATGACATCAAATTTACCCGAAAAAACATTAAAACTTAAACTCGAACCCAAGAAAATGTAACCTAGTTCGATAAGGTATTTTGGAGAAGGCAACACATGATTTCTAACAAAATAACTTCCTAATCAAATCGCAAACCCCAATGACCTCGGGATGACAAAATTATAGGAACTTGACCAAATAATCCCAAAAAACAGAAATAAAACGCAAAACGACAAAACAAAAAAAATAATCGGCTAATAAGTCTTAAGCAACCTAAAATTTTTAACCCCTAAAAGCTAAAAAAGTCATTAAAACTTAAATGAATCCCTAATGAATAAAGATCACTAAATGCAATTACAACCCCTGATACCCAGGTCTACGAAGATCTCTTGGACGACACAACCCATAATTATTGACAGGAATCTTCCGGTCTGGGCATGTTTAACAACCTATCAGACTAAATAAATCATGGAACCTGACAACCCCAAATGATAGAAAGGTATTGGCATCTTAATCGGGTTGTCTAAAAATAAAAATAACAACCAATCAATTAAACCAAAATATATTTTATACTAACTATGTTTTGCAGGGCTACTGAAGACAAAAGGCGAACGTCACGCTAGATTTACTTTGCATGTTACTAGGGTGTGTTAACTCTGTTTTGTAGGGATGGTCATTCAAAACCTGTAGCAAAAGAGGAAGCTCAACTAAACCGTCAATGAAAAACAAAACTCTAGGATAGTTCAGAAGCTTTAGGAACCTGCTACCCTTAGGATAGGACTTTAATATTCCTTTCCTTGACAATGACATTCGAACTTTTAGAGAATTAATGATAACATCAATCGAGAGTTTTATTAAGTAGTCTTGACTACTTAAGATGTAATTAACTACATAGACTTGTCCTTTGCAAACTCTATAACAAGTATACTAACATGAATTCTCTGATTGTTAGCTTTCGTAAGGTCTCCTTCGCAAGTATGTCTTTAAAGCATTCTGAGTTGATCCCACTTTGGACTTGTGCTTTGCAACTATCAGTGCGAAAAATCATTTTATGAAAGCTTCCCATATACTTCTTTTTAATTTAATTGGTTTGTCGTTATTTCCTGCCCTAGTCCTCTGATTACTCATCTCTTAGTTAACCTATATAATATGAGATGGAGAATTATTCAAATAAGAGTGCAACTTAACAAAAAACAGATTGATGACTCCTCAATGACAACAATGACGACGCCAAGTAAATAACAAAATGATGACGACCTAGACGAGCGGTCGCAACTTCCAAACAAAATCAGAGCGAAATACCACGAAACATGATATCCATGAAACAAATCCCTACATAAGCCACTCATAACTAGAGAACCGAAAGAGCATTTTTTATTTAGGGTCAAGAGACCTCCTAAAGAAATGTAGTTTTTTTTTTAATTACATCTTGGGGGATACTCAATAATACTCTCGATAAAAGGGGTATTGCTTACATTATCGTGATAGCTGGTGAATAGGTCACCAATGGATAGTTATTTTTAACAGGAGTATCTTGCCGCCTTGGAAGTCTATACCGAGCCACATAGGAGAGAATGAATCCCTCATATCCAAAAATGGATGGCGGCACGCCAATGAGTGAGGCCTGGGAAATAACTAGGTTGACTTGACAGGAATATCCCAATACTTCAAGACCTAACCAAGTCATAAGAGCAGATGGTGAATCATTGTATCCCAAATGTGTAGTGGCTTATCAACAATAAGGTTCGTCAAGACGACATCAATGAAGTCACAAAGGACGAGTAGGCTCAAAAGGGTTCAACAAAAGAAATGTATAATCCATATAGGTAGAGGTAATCACGTCAAAATATCAATGATCCTACATCACAAGCTACATAGACTCTAAGTCTACTTGTTCGAGAAGATAGTCGACCCAACTCGACCAAAGATCCCTTATCAACAATCCATAAATTGTGTCGTCCAAGGGAATCCCAGTAGCCCTACTGTCAAAAAAATATATATATAAGTCCTTTGACCCTATAAGGGTAGAGTTGAGAGATGTGGGACTTATACCTGTTGAAATGACGAGGAAGACGTTGGAAAGGAGAGAAAAGAGATGTCTAGTTAAAAAGCTAAAGACACTCCCACAAAGGACATATATCCGTCTAGGTCAAGAAAGCCTCTAAACACCTTATGTGTGATAGATAACCACCTAAGTAGATATCTATGCTGGGTCAATCGGGTTAAAGAAGCACGGGGCTTCTCCTCTAAATATGCAAATACGATGCAATCATCTAAAGTCTCAGGCGTGGAAACACTATTAAATATAAATTGGGTAATAGTCATGTTATGCAAACCATTTTAAACCTAGCTCGAGAGTCATGCAGAAAAGTAAAGTGCGGGTTTTAAATAATAAAAATATTTTAATCCTAAAATTTGATCTTATCGTATTCTTTTATCAAGAGTTGTATTAAAAAAATACTATTTTAGATCCTTAAACAGTCTAAATATATCACAAGTTTCTCGGGCAACCCATTTTGTAAAGGAAAGCAAACAAAATAAAAATAATAAATAAGAGATCGGGTACCTATAGGTCAACAACATATCTCAGAAAGACAAATGATCATGGTTAGACTCTGCATATAAACACCTGAACCAAGATATATACGTCAATATTAAAAAGCAGATCTAATATATGGGACACGAGCAACTGCCTCTGGTCCCTCTCACGTCGTTCCACGCCTCAAGCACCTCGAAACTTGTGCCCATATCTTATAAACTTGTGCCCATATCTTATTTCTGCTATAAACTCTGCCATATGACTCTAAAATGTATATTATAAATCTAGAATAAAAAAACTCAAACTGCATGAAAATTATGTTGGCATAAAGGCTACCAACATGTAATGTGGTGAACCATGCCCGGTGAGAGAAGAGCTTAATAACACCTGCAAAAAAGGTGTTAGCATAAATCATTATAGCTCCTCCCTGTTGGACATGGCTCCTTGCAAGAAGACCGCCCCTAATATACTAGTGCGTATATCTAACGCCCAGTAAACACGCAAAAACATCACACAAAAATGTCTTTCTATGGCACAAAACCACAAGGAACAATAGCAACGACATAAAAAAGACTACCTAAGCATTCTAGTCCTAGCCTAGCAAGCCATCTGTTGTATAATATTTTAATCATAGCATCAAGGTGTGCGTGCACGGTGGAGGGTAAAGTCTATGTTAATGACTTTAATGGGATCGCCAACATTGGCCCAATCCTAAAGATCCAAAGGATCTAAAATATGTCACTAAAGGGGGAGACATTTTAAATAGGAGACCTCACATATGGCCTAAGTTAAATAATTTTAAAAGTGGAGTGGATAATACATAATAGAAAATATCTATTTTTATACTTTAAAATATAGGACTATTACATGTGGGTCTGTAACATGCAAATAACATACTTAAGAACTCTTGGAACTTTAGCACAACCATATATATGTTAATCAAAATACAAAAACTTATATTACTAGATGAGATATCCTTGCGAGCAATGCACATCTGAGTATTAAGACCAACAAACAGGTCACTCATCTAACGAATCAACTTGTCATCTAAATGGACTAGGTGGAAATATGAGATAGCATGTCAGGGTCACTCAAGCGAACATGTGTCATACTAAGGGATTGAGCATAATATGAATGTTCCAACATGTGTGAACATTCACAGTGTACTCCAAAGGTGGTTTAGCACGCGAACATATGTAGCATATTAAACAATTGAGCACAATATCGATGTTTCAGCATGTGCGGACATTCACATTGTACTTCAAAGGTGGTTTAGCACGTCAAGGTTGCTCAAGCAAACATATGTGGCATACAAAGCAATTTAGCACAATATAAATATTCTAAAATGTGTGAACATTCCTATTGTACTCCAAAGGTGGTTTAGCATGCTACGGTCGCTCAAGCGAACAAATGTAGCTAATAAAAACAACACCCAAGTCCATATATCAGGACATAAATTTTGCAAGCTCAGTGTGAGTGCACCAAATGTGACAATCCCATGCAAAAGCCTAACAAGATGTGTTATGTGTACATGAACATGCTAAATGCAACATGCAAAGCAAGCAAAATCGGTCAACCAAAGGTATGTGGCTGAGAAGATTGACAGATCGAGCAACCCGATAAGGGCCTGCCAATCGAGTCTGACGATACCAAGTGACTGATCAACCTGGCCTAAAGTGGTTAGCTGAGCCGAATGATATTGGTCGACCAATCAAGCCATCTAATGAGGGATGGTCGATTGAGTCGAACAATGCCAAGCAAGCAGTCAAAGCGACTGATATCGGCCATTGATCAAGTCGTTCGACGAGGGGCAACCGATCGAGTTCGATAATACCTGACAGTCAGTCAAGCTGATTAATGGTGGCCAACCGATGGCAATGGTCGGTCTGAAAAGCATGCAAAATTAATCATTTTTATGCATATTTAAAAAAAATGATCCCATGCAAATATGCAAACACACCTAATCACGTTCTGATGACAAGTTTAAATGCTCCCAGCGATCTCACATTGATCTTAGAGTGGGGGTTAAGTCATAGCTACGTCCTTTATGCAACATAACAAAGGGTCTACTTCTAATTGTTCGACGAACGTGAATGAACCTTTTCGTGAAAAGAAAAACTTCACGAAAAATGAAGGTTTTCCTTCATGGACATATCCTTCGTGATCTAGGGAACAAGAATTAAAGGATTTCCTCATTCTCTAGATCGAGATGGCTTCAACTTATTCACCAAGGGATGAAGCTGTCAAACAACCATGACATTACTAAGATCTCAGCCGAATGGGTCAATATGCTAATGATTAAGCAAAAAAATCTTTTAGGATTCATAGGGGTAATCAGCAAAAAATAACTCCCTAACCTATCGGTTTCCCCTAACACAGAATCCTAACCTTAATTCTCTAACATAGAACCTAAAAGGCTCCCTAGAAAGAAAATACAAGGGTTTAGAGAATTCATTTGTGTGAAGTTTGAGACCGCGTTCTCTTTTTCTGTGCTCCTTCAATATGTGCAAAGTGACTAATCTTCCTTCCCTCTCCCAAAGAGCCTCGCAAGGTTTACAGAGAAAGAGAGTGAGAGCATGTGAGGTGTGCAAGTATCTTTGATAAAGAAGTATAGCATACATGAATATGATCGACATGTACCTTTTTGAGAGGAGCCTTTCGGGCCTATGAATACCCACATTTTCCTTGCAAGGAATCATAGAAAGGTGTAGGACAATGTTATACATAAGCGTGATCTTTCCAACTCACGTGACATTGAATGAGACAAATTCACTAAACAAGTCAATCTATGAAAGTGAATGCAAGAAACATGAAATCCATCTCATTCATCCTTAGCATTTCATTGGATAGGTGACATGCGACCATAAAACCTATGCAGGAATGCATGGTCTATATTATTAAAAACAATCATACGCATGATCTATCATGATTTAAACAAATGATTCATTTAAATGCATTCGATCACTTTGTATATTCCTTTTAGTAATGAGAAATCAATAGGTAAACTCGCACAGAATTGAGATTTACCTTTGCGAGGAGCTCTCGAGGAAGGAGTGCTTCACGCTGCAATGCTTTCGTCTCCTTGCCAGTGGTCAGAGCTGACCGGAAGGGAGAGGGAGCATGCATGAGAGATGGCAAGAGCACCAATAGCGAGGACATCGCCACAGTGAAAGAAAATCCCAAGCCCCCTCCATCCATCTGCCTCTAGGGCTTTGGATAGGAGCAGGCTCAGGCAAGGGGGACGCCAGCGGGGCCTCGATGTAGGAGATATGGCAAGGGTCTCCAGTCTTCAGCCCGAGAGGGATCCGGCGTGTGACGGGTATGACACGTGAAGGCTGCTCGAGAGTGAAGTTTTCCAGCAAGCGGGATGCCCGCCAGCGAGCGAGAGGAGGCCGTCGTGACATCTCCGGCGGCAACGAGGCGAGGGCAGAGATGCGCAACGGAGAGCGGCCATGGAGGAGTCGCGTGCAATCTTGTAGAGGCTAGGGCAAAGAAAAGGAGAACGTGCAATCTTGTAGAGGCTAGGGCAAAGAAAAGGAGAACGAGCATTCACTTTGGGGAAAAAATGTATTTTTAAAAGTTTTAGAATCTTTTTTTTTTAATTATTTAGCCCTTTTAACTATATTTTAACATCTTAAATTTCATGCTTTAACCCGTGCGTAAAATGATAACAATATAGGTGTAATTTCTAGGTAAAATCAACGTTTCAGACGTGCTCCCATAGTATGTTTTGTAATCGAGGGTCATCTGGATAATTTGTTGACAATCGAGCTAATTTAAGTTTGATCAATATGCAACTTGGTGAATGTGATCTGTTTTTCCGATCAAAGTTGTTCAACAAATGAAATGTCAGCCAATCTTCATCTAATAGAAAGCCAAATCTAGCAGAATGACGTCGGTTTCATTCCCTTCAATACGAGTCGGGTCGTCTTGAGCTGCGGAAAATTTTGCATGTGTGAAGCACGGTCAAGAAGCATTCGTGTAGACATACTACACATGTGACATCAAAAAGTGATGTCAATAGAGCGAAAGAGAATAGGTTCGATTTGATATTGTCGGTATTTGAGCTATTCAAATGAAACTTTCAACGATGACCAGTCAAACCCCATTCATGCTGACTCGTTGAATGGAGGGAATGTTGTCTGTCAAATACAACCATCATAACCAAAGGGTCGTCATAACTTCTTCATTAAAAGAGGAGAACCTAGCAGAATTGAAGAAGGCTAAAAATGAGGGGACAATGCTAACTCTTGACCTTGCATATGAAAATTGAACCAACTCAGCTCTTCGACACGAAGAACTGAGAATGAGAACTGTTCAGTACTTCAACAAGCATGTTAGAAGAAAACCCTCATTCCAAGAGATTTAGTTCTAAAGAAAATCAACCCGGCTGCTCATGGAAAAGCGGTTGGCAAGTTGGATCAAATATGGAGTGGCCCATACATAATTAGCCAAAGAATATCCTTGGGGGCTTACAAGCTGAAGACTTATGCTGGAAAAGAACTCCCTCGAACATGAAGCGGAGATGATTTAAAGAAATTTTTTTCCTTAGAAACTTTTCTTATGTATATTTTAAAAGAAGTGTCGTTACAACTTGTAAAATATTAATTTATTAATAAAATTAAATTTGGAGTTGGCTAATTTTGGTTAAATATAACTTAGGACTGACACTCGGGGTCTCGACCTGATCGAATAATGTGTGATGCTCAATTTTAATGTTGAGGGAACTCAGATTGATCGGGTGATCAGGTACGCGTCAAAAGAGATCAATTATAATTGCAGTACGTTGATTGATTATTCACATTGCCTTGAGTTGCAACTTGTCTCCAAAGTTGATAAGATTTAAGTTTTTGAAGATAGTTCTCTAATTGCTAGCAACAAGATCCGCAAAACAACATAATCATCCACAAAAAATCTCGATGGTTACCCTCACAGGTAACAACAAGAGTGCCTAGTGCAAGGAGTAAACCTCACCAGAATAGGAATCCAAACGATCGAATAAGATATTAAGCGTTAATTAAGACTTTTGAATAATGACAGATCAAAATACAAATAAAACAATTGTTTTTAAAAATTAATCATAAATCAAAATAAAATTAATGATCAATTGATGCAAAAGTTAGTCGATAGAAATTAAAAGTCAATTGATGCAAAATGCTCTATCTGAGGTCGAAATTTAGCTCTGGAGGTGATTTAATATCCACTAACGACAACATCCATAATGTAAAAGGTCACCCCATATGTGAGTCTCTCTGAGGGGCGATAATTCGATTGAATGATCATGATGGAGAACAAATAATTTACATCGGACAATAAACAATGATAGACTCACTCGAGATAAGCAAATGATCGATAAATATACAATATCACAAGCAAATTGAAATAAATATGATGAAAGAAAATTGAGCATAAAATTCATATATATACAATTGAAATTGCAATTGTTTACATTTTTCTTTCGACAAGTTTCTTAGAAACAAAATTACAAAAGTTTTTGATGTTCAGGATCATTTTATTATCGACCAATCTTCACCGCAGATGATTCCCTCGATCTCCTCCACTTCCAAAGAATCTTTGGCCTTGTCAGGAATGAGAGCTTAAAACTTGTCTGGCTTGAAGAACTTGGCATTGACTAGGCGATGGTATATAAATCTCTCTAATACATAATCCATGCCATGTATGAATTGCTTCGCCTGTTCAGTAACATGTTCTTCATAGGATAAAGATGGGCCAACCTTTGCTTTCATCTCCTTATTATCTTCCATTAGAGCACCTAAAATTTCGAGAGATCCCTATGTTTCAGTAGTAAAATTATTGAGATTAACTTGAAGGAGATCTCTATCATCCCGAACCCTTTGAATGTTGGCTTCTAGCCAAGCGACTTTATTGTGAGCCTTGACCAAGGAGTTCTTTGGATTATCCAGTGTCAGTCTCTGTAGATGGGTAGTTTGAGCCACCATTAGATGGAATCGGGTTGAGTGATGTAAGATCTCTTGGTGGCTCTTTTGCTTTAGAGCTTAGTCGAAGTTGTCCGACTAAACCAATTCTATTAGGGCTGGCGGTATTTCCTCGATCTCTTTAGAATCGGGGAACCAATCCTTCGAGGTATGCATATGATTGAAACGTCTGTTCGTGTCGACCCATAACCTTCCTCCTCCTCTCTTCATTAGAAGTCATTTGAAGGACCGCCTTTTTATTAAGTGAGGGGGGGGTAGGGATTTCCAAATCCTTTATTGGCTCTTTTACTTGTCAATGGGTGGTCTTCTCCTCAATAGAAGGCAAAGGATAGCAACTTAAAGAGGGCTTTGCCTCTTCATGGTTAGAGCCAAACAGAAGGACGAGGTCAGGGCGACTAGCCCTGGTTCTCTTGGACAAAGCAATGAAGGAAGGATCAGCCACCCATGAATCCAATTGAAGGGGAGTGAGTGGTGGTGCATTGAACAGGCGAGTGTCAGTCGGCTAGTCAGTCCATGACAGAGAGGTGCTTGGTTCTCCATCTCCTCCAGAAGCTTCTTTGTTAAAGGAAATTTTATTGCCTTCATCTTTCTCTACATCAACTGAATTAGATTGAGTGATAATAGAAAATTCATCATTTATGGTGTTTTGGATACGACTGAGGTTTTTTGCAAAGAAGTAACAAACTTAGCACTGCTGGTGTTGGTTGTTGCAACGACAATGAAACCAGAGAATTAACCTCTATAAGATTACCTTCCATAAGATTACTGTTTGAAGGAGGGAAGTTCAGCTTCCATTGCTTTGTAGCCAGCTTTTCTGAGACAGCCTTTGCTCATGCAGCTTCCACGACATTGGAGACCAACTATGTGTTCTGAGTCATATGACCCTTCAACACTCAGTCAATTGCTCCTTGTGCATTACACTGAGGAATCGACTATTTGTGCCATGTGAGCATCGCTTGATAGAGTTTAATTCTTGCGGCGTGGACTTGATCTTGTTCGTCAAAGTATCAACCGGCTTGGTGTGAATCCCTAGCTACTGATTTAGGAGCCAAACACAAACTATATATTTCCAATCCTTCACTTCATTTTCAACTCCAAGATGTTGGAGCTTTCTTTCTATGGAGAACATGACAAAACCATACTTTTTAACCTTTGAAAGAGTAGAAATGGTTGAAAAGGTCGATTGACCAGAGAATTGACTCTCGACGACAGAAGACATGAAGGTCATTATGGCAGTGAAAGAATTAGGGAGCACCTGCACCATAATTACCTCGTACTTATTAAAGATGCTTGACAACCCATAGCAGAAAGGCAGTTGAAGCCCATACTTGAACTAGTCTCAGTAGAAAACCAAGTCCAGGTTGAAGCTTCTTGTCAACTGTTCTGACTCTCGGGCTTGTCGCATGATAATGTTCTCGTTGAAGCTGTACTTCTACGTCTCCTTGATGTCCACCACAGTCAACACTGGAAAACCCATACATCGCTTAATGTGCTTTGTAGCGTAGCAACCTCTACCTCCAACCTCATAGTGTTGATCGGCTCGCCTTACAACACAGTAATCTCTGCCTCCAATCGCTCACAGCGAGCCAACAATACCCACATAACCACATCAGCATGCTCTTGAGTCGCTTTGGTCGAGCGACTAGTTATCTCCCTCATTTGGTGCTCCATCGAACCGGAGGATAGTTGTGGGCTCTCCAAATACTCCTATTGAGAACTTATAAAGTTTTCGATCAATCGATAAAATTCTTAATAAATTGATTGGAGAGGTACAATGATCTGATTTTGCGGTTCGACCAAAAGCGTTGGGCAGAGTCCAAAATGACGTTCTTGGATGGTCCGCCATCAGCTTATCCCCGATATAGCAAACTTATATGCAATAAGAGTAATGTAAAACGATTAATAAAGGACGCCAAAGAAAAAATTTTGTACATACCCAAATATATGTTTACTTCAAAAAGGATAATGAAGAATTTGTCTGTTCTTTGAGCCAGAGGACCTCCATCCATTTTTTGCAAAGGAGGCGGGGGAGAATCAACAACTATCTTTTCTTTCAACCTTCCTTAAATGTCCTCAGTTCTTTCGGCCGATGGAGCGACTGGCTGGCATTCTTCAACAATCACTCTTATGCTTGGGCCGGAAGTCAGAGTAATCTAGAGAGGGTCCACTTTCAGAGATTTCTTCATTGCCTGGCTGTCGGGACCTTCTGAAGAGGTGACTGGATCGAACAGCTCGGGTTTAGGTGTCGATCGTTTCTTTTTCTTTATGACTTTCTTTTTCTTCTTTTCGACTATGGTCAAAGCAAGAAGTTGAAAGCCTTCCAAGGCTGAGAAGTGGATGTCAACATACTTCTTACTCGAACCGCCAGTCATGTTGCCACTCAAAAGACTCCAAGAATGATGAAAGAAATGAATGAATCGCAGGGCTTCAAGTCCTATATATAAAGTTTTGTGGGCACGAAAAATAAGGTAGAATTGATTATTAAATTAATTTTCTCGATTAGTGTGTCATTTATTGTTTAATAATTTTCCTGTTCTTATTGTAGTTGTCACCATCAATAATAAAAAAAATCGGAAAACTAATATATATACTACAAAAATGCCAATACAAATCTCAAAGGAATCGGATGACCAAAAACGGAGACCCAGACGATTGGAGTTTCGGGCTAAAGAACGAGAAATCCACCGGCTAAGAAGTCAACCAACTATACAGCGAAATCGATCGATGAAATATTTCTATCAACATATCATTGACTGACGGATGTCTTGCTGGAATCGATTGGTTTCCTTTGATCAGTCGACCGATCTCCTCGGCAAAATCGATGAATGCATTAGACCAGCAAAACCAAATAAATCGGAGCATCTAGCAATCGAGAGACATTATATTTCTTTGTATTGTAATGTAAACAAAATTCAGTTATTTGGAAGATTACTATAACCGTTTCCTCATTTCCATAACTGTATTTTAAGACCCCTATAAGTAAGTAGTTCAAAAATCAATAAAAGGACATTTCACTCACACACACACTCTCTCTCTAACACTAGGGGCGTGTTTTCTGAATATATATATATATATANAAATGTAAGGTCTAACAAAGAATCAATTTGCATTCCTCTTATTGCTCAAAATCATTGCTTGGGCGTCAACATGGTCATTTGCAATCATGTCATTGCACAATAACTCTACCATTGCCCGACGATCTATAAAAATGTCTTTAATGTGCAACATAATATCATTCCTGCATAATAGCACAAATTTCAAATATAATAAAGAAGTTGTTTACATTCACTTAATCACAAAAGAAATGCATTATAAAAAACATAGATTTACTCACTCATTGATGTATTTTGACATGACTTGATCGATCATTATCTGTGTTTCAGCTCATGCCATAAATCTGTCAGGATAGTCGATCTGGGAACGTCTGGAAGAGGCTACAAAAAAAAATTATGTTACATTTGAAATACACATGTAATTTTGATGATATAAGACAATTTATAAAAAAAAAAATTCCAAATAACACATTAACAACATCTGGCTGATCTCCTAAAGTTGTTAGTGCTAGGACAGCTGATCCTCCTACTTCTTCCTCTTCAACTCTTTGTTACTCTTCTACAATGAGGTTCGTATGTACAGCAAGGAAATACAATAATTTGAAGGCCCATCTTTTTTACAGGGTATATTATTGGTTCTTTAGTTATTTGTTGTTCTTCTACTATGGGGGTGGTATGTACAACAACATCTTTATTGGGTAACATCGGCTCATCGACTTCCCCTGTTGTTTTTCTTCTCTTCAATTCGAAAGCAGTGAAAGGCAAATTCACTATCTTCTTTCTTCTGCTCTGTCTGCCGTTAACCATTTGTATTAAGCTGGCAATGGACCGTTCATGGGTGTCATCAACTTTATCTCCTTCAACTGGGGTTTCTTCTTCTCCCACAAAAGCCGACAGCTGGATTCCCTCTTCTCCCACAGAAGCTGAATGCTGGGTAACATCAATGTTCTGTTGGGCTCCCACTTATCTTTCACTATAAACAAAGTCATGAGGACTCCAACCATGACAGAAATCATGAGGACTCCCATCATGAGGGGAGGCTGGCTGGGGATCATCTACTCCAATCTCTTCGCCTTTATTAATTGAAATATTTTCAGATTTATCAAACTTATGTTGTAGCACCGACGTTTGCTCCTGCAAACTCGACACCCCAACAGTTATTGTATTCCAGGTTCCTTGAAATTCATTGAATCATTTCTCTTGGCCTTTAAGCAGCTCAATTATTGATTCCAAGCTTTTATTCATCGTGGTATACAGTGGCTCGGGGGCGATGTCCCCTAAATCAACTGACCCATATCAAATGATACAGGTGCCTCTGGTCTGCCTTGGACTTGCGTCGCTGGAACTGAACCAGGTAATCCTTCATCTGGATTGGATAACAGATTGAGCTCATCCTCTCACAGTTTCAAAAATTTATCATGAACCTGCAAGTTATTTTAAAAAGAAAGGCTTTGATCATTACTAGTTTCAAAATAACATAATAATTTAATTTAAAATTAAAAATATATATNGAATCAACTGGCGCCATATCAAATGATACAGGTGCCTCTGGTCTGCCTTGGACTTGTGTCGCTGGAACTGAACCAGGTAATCCTTCATCTGGATTGGATAACAGATTGAACTCATCCTCTCTCAGTTCCAAAAATTTATCATGAACCTGCAAGTTATTTCAAAAAGAAAGGCTTTGATCATTACTAGTTTCAAAATAACATAATAATTTAATTTAAAATTAAAAATATATATAACTTGCCTAATCAGGAGTCAGCCTCTTAAAAGCTATATCAAGTTGGGATGAGCTCAAGCTTAGAGTTGTTGGCCACCTCAACATTCGAGGTCTAACCTCAGGATTGACAGGAGTAACCAAAGAAGTGTGCTCATAAAACCAAAGCTGTGTGAAAGAAAATGGCATATTCAGCTTTACACAAAGAAATAAATAACATTTGACTTTAATAAGATGTACTTACCATTAGCAAAAAAAAAGAAAACAAATTATATATCCCAGAGGTCGGTTCCGCTTTATTTTGATTGCTACCGCATTTATTTGCTCAATAAGATATTCACATAGTGCAGCGAGCCAATTAAATGAAGCAAAGGTATGTACAATCTATCCAAAGATGTAAAATCCTTTGGATACACCGAAATTACTAGATGGAAAAAATAAATTTGATATTAAATAGTTTATATACAATTGATTAAAAGGGATAGAAAACTCCCCAGTTCCAAAGTTCAACAGATCAACCTTTATTTGACGGGCATCAACGCCACATGATGAAACTTTCTTCTACTTTAGAACTTCTCCTCTATTTGACATATCAATCAAAAGGGCAACTTCATCAGGATTTATCCTCAGATCTTTCCCTCCCATTCTGAAAATCATTTTCCATGTATTCAACATTGCAATATTTGAAGTGTGACCACATTGTCTTGGGGATAAGGTGGAAGTGCAAAGAACTGATCAACATTCAACATTTTGAGCTCATTCCTCATCTCGTCAGATACAACATGCCTGACCTTATCAAGCGCATCTCTAACTACAGATAGTCAGCATCTAACTCTCATGGACCTTGGGTTCACAAAACTACATCAAACAAAATAATGTAAAAAATATAAGGGGTTAGGTAGAAAGGTTTTATTTCAGGATTACTATGGTAATATTTAAGCAATATTATGTGATCTCGTATAGTATTATTTAGGCTATATTATAGTATTACTTACGTTGTCTTCTGGTATTGTAGTATTTAGGTTATATTTTGGTATTAATGTTGTATTACTTAAGTTGTATTCATGTATAGTACTTAGGTTATATTATGAAAGCTTTTCCGTTGCATTCTGATATTAATAGTATTAAGGTTTTATTCTGGTGTAGTATTAAGGTTATATTATGGTAGTTTTTCCGTTATATTCTGTTATTATTATAGTATTATTTCTGTAATACTCAGGTAATATTTAAGGTAGTGTTAAGTAGTGATTAGTTTGGTATTATAATTAAATAATAGGTTTTATTGCAGTTTAATGTTAGTTTTTTTAAGGTAATATTGCGTGCACTTGTGTACAACTCAAAAATAATAAATTATAACTCATATATTACTCTAAGTGATTTGTTACTCAAGTACAGCTAAAATATTACCCAAATGGTTTTCTCAATGAAAATAGAACCACCAAAATAAAAATTACATGGATAGACCCTCTTGGATTTCTTTCTTCTTTCTCTCTTTCGCTTCCTTTTTCTTGCGGTTCTCGGCCTCCATTGTCGATTCCTCTTCGGTTTACATTCTCACAGGCTCTTCCGTCTCCATTCTCACTGGGCTCTCTTCGATTTCCAACAACAACTCTAAAACCCTAAGTTTTTCTGATTCAAAAAACCCTAAAAGATCGAATGAAGGTGCTCTGCACTCCCCTCGCTCGGGCGACGTTTGGGTTTCCTATGAAATCACCCTTTTTCAGGCACGCTGTTTAACTTTTACGTGTTTCGGGCCAGACTCGGGCCGGGTCGCATCATAAGAATGTCTTAATTTCATTGTTTAAGTTATGGGGGCCACAATTCCACGTGTCAACTTTCCATTGGACACCGCACACATAGTTGTGTGCGGTGTCTGCACAGAAAAGCGCTCCCAAAAATGGAGACCCAGGCGATTGAAGTTTCGGGCTAATGAATGGGAAATCCACCGGCTAAGAAGTCAACCAACTATACAACAAAATCGATCGATGAAATAATTCTATCAACATATCATTGACTGACGGATGTCTTGCTGGAATCAATTGGTTTCCTTTGATCAGTCGACCGATCTCCTCGGCAAAATCGATGGATGCAGTAGATCGCCAAAACCAACTAAATCGGAGCATCTAGCAATCGAGAGATATTATATTTCTTTGTATTGTAATGTAAATTTTATTCGACAAAATTCAGTTATTTGGAAGATTATTATAACCGTTGTCTCCTTTTCATAACTGTAATTTAAGACCCCTATAAGTAAGTCGTCCAGAAATCAATAAAAGGACATTTCACTCACACACACACACACACTCTCTTCTCCTCTCATCTCTAACTCTCAGGGCGTGTTTTCTAAATGACAATTTAGAACTCTATATATATATNTGACCCATCTTCTTCCTATTCAATTTAAAAATAATAATAACAATAATAAATGAAAATATTTATCCTTAAAAATTAAATTTACATTTTATAAGTAGCAGTTAAATGTATAATAAATTCTTAGATTTGGAAAATTTAACGTATACCAAATCATTTATGTTTCCTTTTTTATACAGTATTTTTAAAATTATAGCAAGGAATTCTTAGGATTTGTTTGCATGGAAGAAACTTGAATGAAATTAAATTAAATCCAAATAATTTACAATTTAATTTAGAAACTACAGCTTTGTATTGGGAGAAAATTTATGTTAGACTAAGCTGACTTATTGGACGAGATTAAAAAAGGACACAATCAATTGTTTAAGATATTTATGCTCTTGATTATGAATAAATATCTTATGAATTATTTAGTGATAAATATTAATTATTTTCGATTTTTTTAACGAATAAAATTAAATAAATTCGTATGATTTAAATTCCATAAAATTACTTCGCATTAAAGTTGGATTTTTCTCCTCTATTTCGTTCCAATCCTTTTCGTATTTGATCACAAAAAAATAAAATAAAAATAACCGCTTTCTCATCAGTAGAGTGAAAGATGAGGGAGCAGACAATAAACTGCAAATACAGGATGTTATCTTAAAAGTTGATCAACATAAACTATATCTAGAAAACAAAAGCCCCAAACTGTAGTCATTGATTGAATAACATTTAGCATTAATGCATTTCTTATTCAATAGATTGTTTATTGTACATTATACGATTTTGAGGCTCATAAAATCTTCTTCACCTATAGCATAATATCGAGTCCAAGATCGAGCAATTATTTCATATAAGTCTTTGTCATCCTCATACAACCGAGCAATCTCTGGCACTGCTGGGTGGTATGTGATTGGTTCCACCAAAAGTGAGTGAATTGACGATAAAATTATTGATACAGTATGATTAGGAGTCCATTGATTCTGGATAATGTTAGGGAAGATGACACCATTTTGATTAATGTTGGGATGAAAAATTTTGGTTTTGAAGTAGACCATTGGAAATTCAAAAGGGTAAGTAGATGGGAAGTCAATAGAAATGTGAAACACACCTTCAGCAAATGGGGTCTTTGCAGGTCCCATAATAGTTATCTCCCAATGAAACATGTCTTCACTTACTTTATGAATGATAAATGAAGTTGGAGGATCCATCCTCAGGGCATGCAACTCCAGTTGAATCCTATTTAACGCCATGTACAAAAACCTTCAACCTCAAGCACCACTATAATCACAAAATACGATTAGATTATCTCCCTTAAATTAGCTCACTGTTAGAGTTTTCTTACTATATCGTATTCCTTGCCTACTCCTGCTTTTTATTTTTACTTGATTCAACCTAATGCTTATATAAACAAGCATATATAGAAGCAAGAGAAAGAAAAACAATAATGAAAATACATTGATGGAGAATTTCCATAACAATAAGAATACATTAAAAATGTATTAATTAATTATACTTTATATATACTAAACTTTACTTGGAAAATATCTTCTTATTTCTTTTTTCTTAAAATATACCTATAAGTTCCACTAGGACAAAAATACCCCTGATGAAGGATAACCTTTTATATTCTTGAATTCCTCATTTGTCTCATTAATTATTCGATGAATTAATATTTTGTTTGAAGCTATGCTCTTTTCTTTTATCTCCTACCATTATCTCTAATTTAAACCTAGCTTGAATCTAGGTTCAAATCAATGGGGATAAACCCTAAAAATGGTGAAAGCATTAAAATTAAGGATCAGGAGCTCGAGAATGACATTTGAAGGAGAAGTGTAGTTCTTGAAGGGAGAATTCGGGGTAGGTATTTATGAAAGGCGATCAAGTGTGAAGGAGAAGTATTTATAACAAGAGTTGGGGTCATGCGTGGATAGACCAACAACACCATGCAAAGAAGAAAAGCAGCTCATGATGGAAGTGATGGGGGCAAGCATAGATGGACAGTTCAAAGAATAGGAGGAGTTCATGTTAGGCAATGGCCAAACAAGATTAAGCTTAAGGTGGGTAATTACCCACCATCTAATTTGAGATTTATGTATAATGATAAAAAAAAATTATATTGTTATATAATTTAGAAAATTTAGTAATTTTGCCAACTATCAATAAATTTCTTCTACCAATACCTAATTTTGTCTACACCTGTAAGACTGAAGCTGATTTTGCTTCTGGTGATAGGAGCATTGATGGACCAGTGATGGTTGTGAGTAAAAGAGAAGAGGGATTGCTAGGGGCAAGCACTCCATGATCGCTGATGGTGTGTGACGGAGAAAAAATATTCAAACCAAGGTTTCGAATCAAGACAAATTTGAATGAAGTTGAATAAATGCTTAAGTTAGTTTCAAATGACTTGCGAGTCTAGTGAGTATGTTATCCTTATTTTTGGGCAGTTTTGTCCTAAAGAAGTTAAGGGCTTAATTTTCAATTAAAAAAAAACAAAGATATTTTTCTAATTATGTTTATTATGAGGCATAGATAGACAACATTTTTGCAATAAATGTTATAACTTTAATAAATGTTAAACATATATGATGATATTCTTATGGTAACATAATAATCGAATAAATAATGTATATTTGAAACATATGCAATTTAAATAAATATTTTTTACTAAAATTATTTTTTTTTCTCAAATTTTTTTTCATTGGTTATGAAAGAAAAAAATTGCGTTGGTATACCTTCATTAACTGGTTTTAAACTTGTTTAAAGAATATTAGTATATTATAATTATTCATGCATTACATTAATCGCAAAGTAAATCTGAAAATTTTGAAGCCTGTCCATAGTAAGAAATTGCTCATAATATTTTGACAAAATTTTTGCCTATATATATATATATATATATATATATATATNATGTATAATGCTTAAAAAAAAATTAATATTGTTATATAATTTAGAAAATTTAGTAATTTTGCCCACTATCAACAAATTTCTTCTACCAAAACCTAGTTTTTTCCAGACCTGTAAGACTGAAGCTGGTTTTGCTTCTAGTGATAGGAGCATTGGGAGGCATTGGGAAGGAGCATTGATGGACCAGTGATGGTTGTAAGTAAAAGAGAAGAGGGAGTGCCAGGGGCAAGCACTCTATGATCGCTGATGGTGTGTGAAGGAGAAAAAATATTCAAACCAAGGTTTTGAATCAAGTTTGAATAAATGCTAAAGTTAGTTTTAAATGACTTGCAAGTCTAGTGAGTATGTTATCCTAATTTTTGGGCAGTTTTGTCCAAAAGAAGTTAAAGGCTTAATTTTCCAAAAAAAAAAAAAAAAAAAGAANTAAATGTTAAGCACATATGATGATATTCTTATGGTAACATAACAATCGAATAAATAATGTATATTTGAAACATATGCAATTCAAATAAGTAATTTTTACTAAAATTAAAGATTTTTCCTCAAAAGTTTTTTTGTTATTTATGAAAGAAAAAAATTGCGTTGGAATACCTTCATGGGTCTTAAAGCTTTTAAATTTGTTTAAAGAATATTAGTATATTAGTTATTTATATATATATATTATAAACTCAAATTAGCTGGTCGAGCATCTGCTTGTCATTTGTAAGTCCCCTCTCGTCTGAGGTTCGATTCCCCCAAATGGAGGGTGGGGTACTCGAATTATTTGGCGCAACGGGATGACCGAGACTTGTATAATAACCTTGGGGCGTTCATTTTTTTAATATATATATATATATATATATATAAATGCGTCGCTTACTCAGATCAGTTGGTCAGGCATCTGCTTGTCAGCTGTAAATCTCCTCTGGTATGGGTTCGATTCTCCCCAAATGTAGGGTCTGACACTCAAATTTTTAGACACATGAGGGATGTTCGGGGCTCGTATAATAGCCACGGGCTATTCTTTATATATATATATATATATATATATATATATATACATACATACATACATACTACATATAATAACAAAACAAATAAGAACATTGATGATACGATATGAAGTGATGTTAACACTTTCTAAAGGCTTTATTTCAAGGTATGTTGGTGGCAGAAACACGTCCACTTCATATTTCGATGAAGCAGTAGAAATATTGAAGACAAAAAATTCTTCCAACCATTGAATTATGATAGCTTAAATTTTGATGAACATAGTATGTCATTTTTCTATGGACGATTGATCCATTGAAACACATGTCAGTGATCAATGATGATATCAAAAAAATTATTGTAAACATGACATGTGCTAAGCCATTAGTTAGTTATGTTGAAGTTGTTACACTTCTCCTTGATGAACCAAAATATGTTACCTCAACNAGTTGTAAATCTCCTCTGGTCTGGGGTTCGATTCCCCCCAAATGTAGGGTGCGACACTCAAATTATTAGACACATGAGGGATGGTCGAGAACATTGATGATATAATATGAAGTGATGTTAACACTTTCTAAAGGCTTTATTGAAGGTATGTTGGTGGCAGAATCATGTCTACTTCATATTTCGAGCGGTAGAAATATTGAAGACAAAAAATTCTTCAACCATTGAATTATGATAGCTTAAATTTCAATGAACATAGTATGTCATTTTTCTATGGACGATTGATCCATTGAAACACATGTTAGTGATTAATGATGATATCAAAAAATTATTGTAAACATGACATTTGCTAAGCCATTAGTTAGTTATGTTGAAGTTGTTACACTTCCCCTTGATGAACCAAAATATGTTACCTCAACATTTTGACCCAATCTACAATTACACAGATTTTTATAACTACAAATGATTGCCAAAAACTTGACCCAAATTATATTCAGCGTCCAACATGAATAAATGAAAATAAATAGTAAAACTTCACACTAGGGGTACTACGCAAGTATACATATCGTTTCAAGAAATAAATGATTTTCCTTAAAAATCCCAGTACCGATCCCACGAGGAAAGCCGAAATTCTATAATATTGATTTGCAAAACTTTTATCTGAATTGCCGATATTGCAATAGGAAAATAGTTTTGAAATGTTGGTAACAATTTAGCTATAAATTTATGCAGAAAATAAAAACAGAGATTAAGAGATTGATAAAAATTAAATATTAACACAGTTAAAAAGACCTTAAAAGAGAGTTTAAAATATTATGAAAGTTCTTTCCCGTTGTAAAGAGATGTCAATCAGTGTAGGAATTAAATGATGAAAAAGATAAAATGATTACTTTGCCAAATAGGAGCATTCTTATTATTTACCCATTCTCAGTGCTTGTAAAGAATATTGGCTAACATAAAGTCTCTCACCAGCTTGTGTAGTAGTGTTGAGTAGGTTCTAGCCTCTCACTTCCAGATTATTCGCTGTGCTCTCTTTATAGAACCTAATAGGAGCCCTTACGATCAAATCTCTAGACTGTATTGATAGAAAGAATCTAGTTTGTCACCCTAGAAACATCAACTCTACGCCCATCAACACGTATCTCCCTATTTATTTGCACTCCCCTCAAATGATTACAATGGCTTTGCCCAAGATAGACTGTGGTACTCACTAGTTTGTGAAATCATAGTCCTCCCAGGTTAATATGCTCCACAACGAATTTTAACCATTCAAATGGCCAATTTGCAAATTCAATGAAGAACCCGTGAAAATAACATCACAATACTTTAAAATAAAAAGAGATTTTTTAATCATTCTCATCCCACAAAATTAATTTCAATATAAAATGAGAAAGAAAGGGAACTACTCAGAATTCATGGAGATAAAATAAAAAGACATAATTTGTATTGAAATCCAAGTCTTACAATAAAAACTTAAACACAAATACAAGATATTTATTTTTATATCTTCTCCCTAAGCAAATCTTGAAGTTTCCTTGAAGCCAATCTCCAAACTCTTACACAATACAAACTCTCTCTCTCTCTCTCTCTCTCTCTCACACACACACACACACACTAGATTCAACTGAACTCTCCAAATGACTCCACAAAGACTCCCAAAAGACCCCCTTTTCATCCAGAATTTGGCCCTATTAAAAGTCACCAAGGGTCACTTCAAGTACCCTTTCAAAATTCGGTCAAATTTAGTGGATATTCTAGAAAGTCGGTTATTGGTGTTATAACACTTGTATAGGGCGCTATACACTCATTCAACTTGTCTACTAGTGTTATGGCACCAAGGGTGGCGCTATGACATCATACAAAAAACATTCATTTTTTCTCCATTTTGTCCTAATTTTCTCCAAATATTCATTTCATGTACCTGAAACTAAAAACATGTAAAATATCTTCCTTTAAAGTGAAATATCATAAAAAATAGACATAAAATGAACATGAAATGTACACTAAAAATGGATTATTTTTACGTGGATCACATTTCAAAGTTGAAATTCAAGACATTAGCACTTAAGAATGATGTGACATATCATTAAGCATAAAAATTATGTCAATTTATCTTTTTCTCTTTAGTCAACATCATATACTAATATTTTCAAATAATTATCTTTTTTTTCAGCATAATGGTGCTATCTATTGATACGACTATAATGAGAACATCAAGACAACATTTTAGTGACACATTTGATAGTATTAACACAGATGTTCCTCCTAACAAAATTCATGACGATTATGACACAATGGATAGTAAATCTAGTGAAAACTCTAGTGACAGTAGTGTTTTTTAGAGATGGAGAACGTTGTGGAATTAGTTAATTAAACTTTATTTATGATATGAATTAATAAAATAACCATCACTGGTTAACTCGAGCATAATTAATTAAATTATGTCTACAAATGATCATGTTCAATACTATCAAACTACAAAAAAGTGGGATTAAAGTGTTGACGTTGATGATCTTTTGAGAATACAACAAAACTTTAGGAGGGCTATATTCTAGATGTATTAGTAGAAAATATGTTCTTTATAAATAAAGTTAAACTATAATTTGTATTATAAGGTTTGCTCATTAAGAATAATGTAGAGTTTAAGATATTTTATTCTAACCAAGTAGGTACATAGTTATTTGCATACATCATGATCATCCATATATTTTTTCAACATTTGCATTTACATGCATCAAGTTGGAAGCAATTAGGTGTAGGATGGAGAATCTCAAGAATAACTGCTCTACACACATGCAAACACCCAATATGAATGAGAGTACATATGCAATGTACATCTAGCTTTATAAGTTATTTCATGTTATTTAGTATTCTACAATAATTTGATCTAAAATAAAGGAGATTATAGGGGGCCTAGAAGCCATTTTTAATGTCAGGGTGACATATATGAAAGTATGGGATGCAAGGAGAATGGAAGATATGACCATATTTTGCATATGGAAGGAGTCGTATGGATGTCTCTATAAGTTCAAGGAGGATAATAGTTAGGTCAAGAGAAATTAAATGTATACAATAGAAGGGGGACAAACTGATTGCTTAAAACTTATCGTTTGAGTGATTTGTCCCTTAATCAGATAGAGGATTTTTTTTCTTGTACTTATTTTGGATGAAACAACTTTATCAATAAAATAAAAGAGATATTACTCACTATTGTTGGAATTGATGCAAATAATGATCTCTTCCCATTAGAATTTATAACTGTTGAATCAAAATGTAATGAATCTTTGGTTTAGTTTTTATTAACTCCTGCATGGCTGTTAAACGGATGGTTAATGATAGAGATGATTTGTGTAAAACATTTGATATATAAAGCATTCACAATACAGTGTATTAAAAGGAAAATTGCAATAAAAGAGGAAGTGATGGTACGTACATGCAGCCTCTGATGATATTTCAGCAAAAGTTGCAATTGTTACAAACATAAAAAATTTTAAAATTAAATATGAAATATATTAAAATATAATCATGTATGTTTGTATAAAACTGGGTGGTAAATATATTAAAGATCAGAACTAGATATAAGTTTTTTTAAGCTAAGGATGGGATCAACTTTAGGACATTTAACAATTATAATTCTTCTCAAGGGAATTTCGTAGGCAACCGTCAGCATTTGTGTGTATAAAGATCAACATCAGATAGAAGCTACCGACAAGACAATCAAGGGAGGGGATCCCTTAGCCCAAACAAGGTGACAAACAAGTGGACATGCAGAAGGAGACACCCAAATTTTATAATTTATCATGCATATAAGTTAATTAGATTTTTCACCAGAGTCATTAGCAGCCAAAAATTAGCTACACAAGAAAATATTTTGTCTTGTTATTATATATTTTTATAAATCAGATGGTCCACAAGTCAAGGAAATTGTCAGGCTAGAAGTTTCAGTAACCTAGAAAAGCAAGGGCAACTTCTCACCAAATATTGATGAATAGTAGTATCAAACCTGCACCCTCATGAAGTCATCTAGACAGGACATATGGTACTATTCCATTATCCCAAAATCAACAATAGATGCCTTTTGCATTATTGTCTGTATCACTAACACCTCCAACTTATGAACCAGCTCAGTGATCCATATAAAACCTTGTTTGTTTGGATACTTTCACGGTTTTGCAATAGCTTAACTTATGTAATTCTTAAAATGGATTAAGATTATTTTTATGAACAAGTTTTAGTTTGAAGGGTGGTGAGTTATGTTTTAGTGGATTTTTACATTTTATTTGACTTTGGGGATCACTATATTTTAAGAATGATTTTCCTCAACAAATTAAAAAATATCAAAAGATATTGATAATCCAAGCTGTTTTTTTTTATACTTCCACATCTTATGTCTAAATTAGCCTATGGGTAAAGGCCTTAGTCAATTCACAGTTTTATAATGAGAGTTATGCAAGTTAGACCGATAAGGGTATATCTATAATTATTAGAACGTATTACAAACTCACTTCTAGGTTAAGTTTGAGCTTGAAACACCTTATAGTGGTTTATTACATTCATCTCACTTAACAAGTTTCACTTTGACCCTCAATGATTATAAGTTATGCTTAGCTCACTGTAAAACTCTTAGAATTTTAGGGGTGTACTTGTAATTTTTATAAAATACATTAGATCTCATCAAGAGGATAGTGGAATTCCCTCCAACTAATGGTGGGAGTTTAAATCAGTGAATTAAGGAGTTTCCAAGTTATACCTCTCGCCATCCATTCATCCAAACTCTTACATCTTACTACTTCAAACAATACACATATTTACATTTTTACTTTTTCAAAAAACTCTAATATGTTGGTTACTACCCTAATCATTCCTTTTGGTTTCAAACACTCAAACAAACTTATCAACATAAATTTTAATCCCTTGGCCTCTGATTCACCTTACAACTATTTAATTAAAGGGGTTTAATATGAAATACCATATTTGCAAATATACCCCTATGGTAAACACCCTATAACTCTTACATCATTACTCCATTCACTATTGAACTTAATTGACCATTCACCCATAGGCTAATTAGCACTTCAAAAGTGAATTTATATTTTTTGATGTATATCTTATTTTTATAATTATTTAAATCAATAAATATAGGATTATAAAGAAAATATATTTAGATAATTTAAATACAATGTCTATCTTTAAAAATTTTATGGGGACATTTTAGGGTTACTATCTTTGATCAGAGCAATTTTTTTGTTATTTTGAATTATATTTAAATTATTATGATTTTTAATCATTTTTTAATATGAAAAATTTTTTATAATCAATTTTATTATGCTAAGTCCCATTTTTATTTTTCTTTGACACCTTTGACTTTGTTAAGTTCACAAAAATTTCTCATATTTTTATATATATATTTTTAATTTTTTACTAATATTTTAATTATACAATGGTCCTAGGCATAAAAAATTAGGGTTTTTAGAGTTAGAGGTGTCTTCTAACCTTGGAAAATCAAAGAGCCTCCCAAACTACAGAGGAAATGAACCCCTCAAATTTCATGTAATGGTGATTAATTTTTAATTTTTAACTTTTAACAATTAAAATATCCTCTAGTTATTTAATTAATTAAAAATTAGTTATGACATAATTATTTTGACTTTTATTTTTATTAATTTCTTCTCTCTTCACTGAGTCTAAAAGAATTTTTGTTTTATTTTTTTGATTTTTCTTTGAAAAGATATAAATTTTTTAAAGTTAAATATATTTTTTGTTATTTAAATAAATCAAAAACCCCAAATTTCCTACTTAAGTGACTCACGGCTGACCGGATCCTTGAAGTCTCCAAAAGCCCACTCGTTGCTCCGCTATTCGTCACGATTTACGTGTGGCTGTCGCTTCACCTACGGTTCGCAGATCATGGGTCGCACTGTTTAGCCATATTAATGGATCTGCATCATTAGTTTCAAATACACATAAACATAAGGCATCGGTTTATCGCCATCACGGGATAATGAACAGAGAATCGTCTGTGATCTAGGGTTAAGATCTCACTCGATTATCAACCAAATTATATGGGGTTTGTTTCCAAACCTTAATCTCAGTGAGACTAACATATCTATATGCCTAAGTGAATATAAATTGTTGAGTCTCTTCAAAAAGGTCCAAACTGAGGCAAAATTGCAGATTTTGAACTTATACCTTTGTCCAAGATGTGAGGCCTCAATTAGAATGGTTGAGGATCTTCATGTAGATGTGACACACTTCTTTCTAGCTCCAATTTGCACTAAGGTTGAGCCTAGGTATGACATTGACAAAAAGGTAAATTAGCTTTGGCCTAGCACTATGTTAGAGGTTGTGGGAGAGGGGAGTTTTAATTGGAGAATTGATTTTAGGTTGTGGGGAAGCTTTTGTAAGACTTAATTTAGAGTATTAAAACTCTTTGTGTCAGAGCTGTGAAGAGTCTTGGATTTCAGAGGCAAAATTAGGTTTATGGAGGCAATGTGAAGGCTTAGGAATGATGAGGATAAACTTTGCAAGGTTGTAGGAATAGTGTGGAGTCAATTTGGCAGGGCTTCACCAAGGTCTTAACACTCCTCAATTTTCGGTCATGGGGCGGTCAATTTATAAGCTCGACCATGGGGCTTCAATTGGCCAATGTTTGGGTTGAAAAGTGGCGTTTAGTTGGAGTTATGACAAAGGCAATGGCTCAATGGGTAAGCCACATTGGGTGGGTTCAATTTTCGGTTCCCCTCTTTTGATGGTTCTCAGTTTTGAGCTTGCCACTGGTCATGGTGGATAGCCAAGGCATGGGTGGTCGTTTTCCAACTGTGGGAGGTCGGGGGTGGAGATTGGTGAAGCCAATTTGGTTGGAGCATGGGTAGCTATGCTTAATTTAAATGGAAGGGGTGATTTTGGGTTGACCTTGTTTCCTAGTCATGCATTTGGGCTTGGCTCACCCACCATGATGGTTGGAGTTGGTGAATGGCATGGGGCTTGGGTGCTATCATGGGTTTTTGGGTCAATCATGGGTTTAGGTGAGTCATGAGAGTGATTAGGGACTTTTTAGGGGATCTTGAAAGGGTGGACTCCTTTAGCCAAAAATGGTATGGTGACATGTACATGGATTTGGTAACTCACATGTGACTTGGGTAAAACTCCATGGCTTGCATGGCTTGCCATGAGAAAGGATTTGAAAATTTATGGGGATTTTTACGAGGTGTGCCATGGAGCCATATTTACGTGATCTTGATCATGATATTTAAGACTTAGGGTTTGGTTTTAATCAAACTTTTTCTCTATTCCTAGGAGGTAGAGTCGAGAGCCATTCAAAAATACAACATACCCATCCCAACCAATTTTGAAAGAGAAAAGATAAATGAAGATATTATCAACCAAGGAAAAGCCAGCCGAAGGAAGAAGATCACAACGGTCGAAGGCTATTAGANGGCATATTTTAAAACTTCTTAAATTTATTTGATTAATTAATTTATATGTGTACTAAGTTTGAATGTAAGCTAAAGAACCGTTTGGGATCAATTTTTTATTTTTTATTTGTTTAGGTTTTGAATTGAAGTAAAACATGCCTGCATATTTGATCAAGATATGATTTTTTAAAAATTATTTTGAGTATTTTAAAAATATTTTAATATATTTTTAGAAACAAAAAAATAAAACAATAATAATAAAAATAAAACTAACCCCCAACAGGCCCTAAATTTATATTAAATATGAGCTAAACTATTATGTTTACATTTAAAAGATAGTTTGATATGTCAAAATATGTATTAAATATCTAGCATGTCATCACAAACGCTAGACACAAATTTTTAAGCTTTAGATTGAATATTGTTTTGAGTCTTGACGGAGTTTTACATTGAGCCTTAATTGAAGTTCTTAATGAGCTTGCTCGTAGTATTTAATCAATAGTGTTAATAATCATAAATAACTCCAAGAATTACATTGCTCAATTTTTTTCATTTAAAAACTAAATATTTTTTAAATAAATTGCTCAACTTGTTTATTTGATTAGTTAATTAAATAAGCTCGAACTAGTATTCGAGCTAAGCGAGATTAGCTCGTCGAATATTCAATTCCCTTAGTTTAAATTAAATAAAATTTAAAAAAATGAAATTAGATATACGTAATTAGATCTATGATTTTGAATATACAACTTTTAACTACGAAAATATCACATAAAGATATCACAACTTATCATTAGATTTTGTCATTTATTTCATAATAACTATCTTTATTGTTTTTGAATTCATAAATAAAACAAAATTACATGATTTATATGATTGAAATATAGTAAAAATATTGTGCNGTTTTTAGAAACAAAAAAATAAAACTAACCCCCAACAGGCCCTAAATTTATATTAAATACGTGCTAAACTATTATGTTTACATTTAAAAGATAGTTTGATATATCAAAATATGTATTAAATATCTAGCATGTCATCACAAACACAAGACACAAATTTTTAAGCTTTAGATTGAATATTGTTTAGAGCCTTGACGGAGCTTTACACCGAGCCTTAATTGAAGTTCTTAATGAGCTTGTTCGTAGTACTTAATCAATAGTGTTAATAATCATAAATAACTCCAAGAATTACATTGCTCAATTGTTTCATTTAAAAACTAAATATTTTTTAAATAAATTGCTCAAATTGTTTATTTGATTAGTTAATTAAATAAGGTCGAACTAGTATTCGAGCTAAGCGAGATTAGCTCGTCAAAGATTCAATTCCCTTAGTTTAAATTAAATAAAATTAAAAAAAAATGAAATTAGATACACGTAGTTAGATCTATGATTTTGAAATATACAACTTTTAACTACGAAAATATCACGTAAAGATATCGCGACTTATCATTAGATCTTATGTCATTTAGTTCATAATAACTATCTTCATTGTTTTTGAATTCATAAATAAAACAAAATTACATGATTTATATGATTGAAATATAGTAAAAATATTGTGCATGCATTTCTAACTTTATTCTGTTAAATTTCATAAGATATTCCACTTTTTTTTTATGTGCTTAGAAATATAGTAAAAATATTCGAGCTAAGCATAATATCAAGTTAAAACACATAAATGAATACATTTCATGTGCTTATTCTTTAGGACTAAATAAGAGGCTAGGGTGAACTATATATCTAGACAGAAGTCCCGCACTTTACTTATTGAACAACTTTTAATGCTAAAGCAGTTTTTATTTAATGAAGTGCCGCGTACATATCATGCAATATTCGGGCCCATACAACTTCTTTGTCTCTTGCAAATTCTCGAGTCCACAACTGAGCTGTTACTTCATATATTTCTTTATCTGTATTATAAATTTGAGCAATCCCAGGAACAAGTGGGGCGTCCCATTTAGGTTCTGACAGCAGTGCATGGATTGATGGTAAAACCTTTGATATTGTGCAAGCAGTATTCCACTGCTCTCTGATAACGTTGGGAGAGATGCTTCCATTGCTATTAATGTTTGGATGAAAAATTTTGGTCTTGAATGTAGCTTTTGGAGGTATGTAAGGGTAGTCACGTGGGAAGTCAATCAAAATGTGAAAAAGTCCACCGACAAAAGGGCTTTCAGTAGGCCCCTTAATAGCTACTTCCCACTGACGCATGTCTTTGGCTACGTCACAAATGGTGAATAATTCGGGAGGATTTTTCTTCAACTCCTTCAACTCCATTTTAATCCTCGTCAAAGCCATGAACAAATACCCTAAAACTCAATTATTATTATAATCACAAAGATAAATTACTATCCCTCTCAAACTCACTCACATCTAGGGTTTCTTCCTTATTATATCACAGTCCTCATTCACTTCAAATTTGTATTTTTATGTCATTGATGTTGTTGTTAACATAAGAGTGCACATATAAAGGCAAGGGAAATAAATGGTAAGGAAAATACATTGAAGGAGAATATACTCAATAGTAATATATTAATAAAAATATTAATTATATATGCCTTATAATACATGTAATTAAAAAATATCATATTATTTATTTATAATTTGACAAATATACTTGAAAAAAAAATTTGGAAAAAATTACCCTCAATTAAAAGTAACATTTTGTATTTATGGAATGCACATCAGACTTGTAAATTACTCGAGCATGATTTGATTTTATTTAATCTTTCTTTGAAGCTATGTTATATTTATTTTTCTAACTATTTATTTGAATTTGAACTTATTTCAAACCTTTATTTGAATATAAGTTATAATCTTTAGGAGCATGCATTGCATGACTGAGGGCAACATGTAAAACAAAAAGTGAGTTTATAATAGATCCACTAGAAGTATGCATGGGATGATCAATGATGGCATGTGGAGGAGAAGATGTATTGACAAATTTGGTTCAGTTCAAGTTTGAATCTATTTTAAACAAATAGTCAAAAACTTACAATTTCAATGTCATTTTACAAATATAAGATTATTTTATTCAAAAGAAATTAAGTATATTTAAAAAAAAAACAATAGAAAATATATTTTTCTTAATAAATGTTATGCAATTATAATAAATATTAGGCATAAGTAAGACCCTTAAAATGATATCATACTAATTCTAATAACTTGAATATTTATTTGAAATTTGTGTATTTTAAGAAATGATTTATAATATTATTTATTGTTTCCTCAAAATGTTATTTTCCTTACACGAGTAAAGCTTACTCAAATTATTATACCTAAAAAGCAATCAGGATGAGGCTCAAAATCATGTATCTCGTTTAAGAGCAACGCAATGTTAATTATGTATTGAATTTATCTTAAAATAAGGCCTATAATTTTGTGAATCACCCTAACTCTAGAAGTTAACTAACACAACATGAAATATTTCTCTCCTTTATAAAATTTTAATGATGTGTTGACACACTTGAGGAATATGTTTGTTAACATAGGCTAAGAAGGTAATAAAAATGTATGAAAAAAAAACTTGTTAGAATATCTTAATCCTATTAGTAGGAGGATGGTATTGAAAATTATAGAATTAAATCATAATATTAGTTTGTTTTGTGTTAACAGTAAAATAAATTTAATGAGTGTTTTTCTCGAAGAAAAAAAAATGTGTCCCATTGCCTACTAGGAGGTGATCAACAAGATCTCCTTTTGCATTGTTATTATGCTTTCTAGAGGAAGAATGTGGATTCCTTTGGCTTACTAGCATGTGAAAAACAAAATCTCAAGAAGGAAAAAAGATGTCACTCGATCTACTTGCAAGCGATCATTGAGATATATTTTCTCATTGTTGTTGCGTTTTTCTGGAGAAAGAATGTGGAGTCCCCTAAGCCTACTAGTAGGCAATTAATGGGGTCTCAAAAAGAAAAAGGTGTCCCACGACCTGCTTGCAGGAAATTAAAGAGATCTCATTTTGCATTGCTTTTGCGCTTTCCAGAGAAAGAAGGCGGAGTCCCTCGGTCTGTTTGTATGTTCAAAGAGACTTCTAGAAGTAAGAATGCAAAGTCTCCAACATGTTTGTGTAATCAACGGGGCTCCAAGAATAAAGACAGAGCCCTCGACCTATTTGTGCAATCAATAACGCTCTAAGAAAAAAAAAGGCGGAGTCCTTCAGTCTGTTTTGCGAGTAACAGGGCTAATCTTTTGTACAGTTGTCATGCTTTTCTGGTGGGGATTTCCCACGCTACTATTGCACTTTTTGGGGGAGATTTCTCACACTATTGCAGTGATTTCTAGAAGCTAATTTCTTAGTTACTATTTTACTTTTAGGAAAAGATTTTTTTTTGCATTGTTGTCACGCTTTCCAGAGGGGATTTTCTCGCACTCCAGTCATGCTTTTTAGAGAAAAACTTTTATGTTATTGTCACACTTTCTGGTGTAGATCTTCTACGTTTTTTAAATGTCGATATCTAGAGATTCACATCCTTTGAAGATCAACAGATGGCAAATGCACCATAATTTTGAGAAGATAATGCTGACACCATTTGGATATGAGTCGGCCCTTTCTTTGAGAGCATGGAAGACTGAGCTTGCAAAGTTCAACCATATCCTTGGCAAGCACAAGAAAAATAACTCGCCAGTTAGAACGCAAAGACTTTAAATCCATTCAAGTGAGGTTGTTTCCTTTTAAAGAAGAAAACATGAAGTTGCAGGCCACTTACTGATATGGAAGATGTTGTAGTGGATTTGTGTCTTTACTTCTATTTTCATGTTACAGGATTTGTACTAACATATGATGGCATTTGTACCCTTTAGTCACCTGATATGGCATTAGTACATGATGATAGTGCTTTTTTTGTACATCGTTTTTTGTTCGATATTGTAAACATTTTGATGTTTAATCTGAGGTCGTTTTTTTCCTTTCGTTATGAGTTGTGGTTGCCCCATCTCCTGGGCGGTTATAAAATATAGTTGCCCAACTTTTGAGCTAATGATCATACTATGTGATTGGAGTTTTTGCTTGATGATCATACACTGTGATGTGATAGGTTGAATTGAGTTCCCCTGAAATCAATTAAGCCTAGAATAAGGTGTTAAAGATGCTTTGTATTTCTCAAGACTGAGGCATAGATCACAATGAATCATATATTTTTTTTTCTTGAAAATACGATGGCATCCACTCTCAAGAATAATATTTAACAACATACTAGTTGTTGATTTTGAATCTGCTAACCCACATCAGGAATTTTTTTCACGTGAGCTTATAAAACAGCCCATGTATCAAAACTTAAAGACATTAGCTTTTTGATCTAGTTGAGGAAGAACTATAGTATGATTGGGTGTCGAGGAAGTATTATTTATAAAATTATTCTTTATGTTGGTAGTGATTCTCAAAGACTTGATGTATGAATGAAACGTGGGATGACTATCCCACCAAAATTGTGCTCAGATATGAATGTGAATGACCTTTCGAAACTACTATAAAGTTTAACCCCAGCCTTGAGAAGTTGTCATAGATATTGTGTCTGGATAGGATGCTGGAAGGCTATCCCACTAGGTTTCTATCCACAACGTTGACATAAACAACTCTTCTGAACTACAGTGAAGGTTGCCCCCACAAAGAAGAACACTTTACATAATCTTCAAAAGCTTCAAAGGAGGTTCCTTCGCCAATTGGATGATGTAGATCATTGAGAAATGAAGTAGAGGATCATTATCTCAGATTTGAAGATTGTGTCAAATACGAATTTATTTCTCGTAAAAGATGTTGAACTAATCCATGTCGAAAGGTCCACAACAATAGAGAAATGAATTATCATCTTAGCATTACATGGAAACCCAAAACACACTCATGTAATTAAAGAGAAGTAATAAGAAGGATACACCTCAACGTTTACTTGAAAAATTCTGAAAAGATAAAAAAAATCACAGGGCCTACCTGTAGCTAAAATAATCCACTATAAATGGTGAGTACACATTTTCGCTATTATTTTAATTAAGGAAGATGGGAGTTGGGAGTTGCTTGAGTTGTGATGACGTTCGTAGGTCGTAGAATCTAGAGTTAGGATTTACACTAGTTGTTGATCACATAAGCCTTATTTGGTGAAATATGTCATAGTAATGATCTGTGATTACATCCATGAATCGTAGAGATTGAAGTTGGAAACTATACTAAATATAAACCACATAAGTCGTAGTTGATTAATTAGTTCATAGTGGTGACTTCTGAAGATGTATGTAGGTTGCAAGGGCTAAAGTGAAAAGCTGAACGAGTTGTGGACCAAATAGATTTTATTTGGTCACATAGGTCATATAGGTGAGCTGTGATGACATATGTCAATAGTGAATGCCAGAGTCTGTAGCTACATGAGGTATGAATCTCATAGGTCGTCGTTAGTCATATAAGTCATAGTGGTGAGTTGTAATGGTGTCTGTAGGCCGCAGGGTATGGAGTCAAGAATTGCATGAGTTATGGAATATGTAGGTCATAGTGGTGAGTTATGATGGCGCACGTAGTTCATAGAGGTCAGATTCTAGAGCTGCATGAGTTGTGGACCACGTAGGCCGTTGTTGTTCACGTAGGCCGTGGTGGTGAGTTGCGATGACATCTGTAAGTTGTAGAAGATAGAGTTGGGAGCTACACGAGATGTGGACCTCGTAGTCTTTAATGATGGGCTTCAAGAAGAAAGCTTTGGGAGTCCGCAGAAAGTCACTCTCTTCGGAGTGTAATGTTACATCTGTCTTTAGGGTGCATCTATGCGTTGTATGTGGGGTACATTATTATAATGTCATCAGGGTGTGTCGTTACACTGTATGTAAAGTGCATTATGATCGGCGACTTTATATATGCTCAAAAGTATAAGTTAAATATGGACGTAATAAATATTCAATAATTGTAAAGTCACACTTATCAAAATAAGATAAATATGGATGTAATAAATATTCAATAATTGTAAAGTCACACTTATCAACGCAAGAATAAAGATGTATGTATAAAATATTCAATAATTGTAAAGTCACACTTATCAATGCAAGTATACGTATCACTCAAGTAATATAGGGCTCTAATGGAGTCTTAGATATCAATCCCACAGGGAGTAATACGTATCACTCAAGTAATATAGGGCTCTAATGGAGTCTTAGATATCAATCCCACAGGGAGTAATAAGGCTTAAGTAATATAGGGCTCTAATGGAGTCTTAGATATCGATCCCACAATGAGTAAGTTTAGAACTACGGACTAAGATTTTTAGAAAAGCAATATTTTAATCACAACAACGAAGTTTAATTTGCTTATCTGTCACTAATAGACAATTGAAATAAATATGTAATTTTAATAACTATTAAATAACTAATGATACTAATGAATGTTTAAATGTTATATTTAATATATAAGAAAGCATCATTCTCCTTGTCAAGAAATTATAGTGAATGGATAAAGTGAATTAGTTCTAATTTTATTGTGTCATATTCTTTACCCTTTGGTCTAGGTATAAAGAACATTGACTAATCCTGCGCTTGTTTACTGAATCTGCGGCTAGGCTAGGAGGATACCGGCTCTCACTTCAGAGCTCCCACGTTCCCCTCACCTGAGGGCTAACATATATACTTCAGCACCCAAACGATAGGACCGAATTGGGGATTTTAGTCCGTCACTCTAAAATCTCTAATTCTACGCCCGATAATATTATTTCCCTATTTATTTGCACTTAACTTCCAAGGGCTTTGACCTCCTTGAATCTTGGATATAATCTTCACTTTAATTGTAAAACTCAACATATTTTAACAAATCATTGGCCAGATTGAAAGTAAATTAAGATCAAAATGAAAAGATCATCACAATTTCTTAAATATTTTCATAGCTTCACCAATTCAAATCATCATTTCACAAATCTCGAGACAAGGAGAAAGACAGAGAAAACTACTCAGATCTCATGGGGAAAACACAACAAAACTCAAAATTCATATATAAAATCAAAGTCATACAAACTACAACAAGTAAATAATTTATCTCTAATTTCTCTCCAAGAACACTCCTCGAAGTTCCTCTGAATCTCTTCTTTTCTTTACAACACACAGAATTCCTCTTCGAAGTAGCAAGGAGGAAGAAATCTCTCACTTTTCCTCCACTCTTACAATCTCTCGAAGAATTCCTCCAATTTAGACTCTCTACACTTGTTTCACACTTCAATTTGGAGTCTCTCCTCTTCCAGGCCCTCTCTAACATCCACGACCTCTCTAATTTTCGACCAAAATATTCTTTTAAAGTTGTGGATGAGCTTTCCCAAGAGTTGCCTAAGCATTCCTTCAAAATTTGGCCTTATCCAAAGCTTGAGTAGGCATAACCGCCGAGCTCGCCGTCGGTGGACTTCTGGAGAAATTTGTTCTGTAGCCTCGGGAAAAACTCATCGAGGGCGCTGTCGGCGGCGTCGAGGGCGTCGTCGACAGCCTAGTTCAAATTTCCACATTTTGGTCTTTTTCGCTACAAATTTGCTCCTTTTTGCATCTTTTTCCTCCATTGACCCTAATTCAATATTCTTGTAACAAAACATCAAAAATACATTTCTTTAAAGTTCAATATCATTAAAAATAGTATAAATTTGGTATGAAAATCTAAACATATTTTCCTCTGGTCACATTGTTACACCATCTTTGAGAGGCATCATTGCAATGTATGTGAGGAGTGTTATTCTATAAGATGCATTGTTACTTTGCAATGTATTTCAAGTTTCCACAACGCATGTAGTGATTCCACAAGAGGTTTCATTGTAATGAGTCATGGACAGTTGATGGCGGTTTGCGGGAGGTGGCCAACAGTGGTCAGCGACTACAAGAGTGAGAGTATTCAATAGAACTACATTGTAGAAGTGATGTTGGGCTTAAGCTCTTCCTCCAAGCTGCACTCTTCTTTGGATCAAGTTCTCTCATCCTCTCTCTAAGAGTAGGGTAAGGCTATATTTATAGAGTATGAGAAGGGTTTCTCTGCAAATAAGGGAGGAATTTGGGCCGCTTCATCGAAATATGGCAAGAAACTCCTTCGATCGGACTGCGTTCGGTGAAAGTTTGAGTGCCTTAATGATATCAAAATTAAGCAATCTTGGGCTCATTGAATTTTTCTCGCTGAGACGCTTGATTTGATTATAAATATATCAGATTTAGAATGTTTTTAACCTTCAAATTATATATTGAAAGCTTCTAAATCCAGTTTAATGACTTGATTTGAGCTTGATTTGACTTGAATTTGACAAATATGATATCATTGGGTATGCATCATGGAGTCGATCAATTTAATTGTGAGTTTGCTAAAATTAGAGTACTTGATAAATTTTAATCGAAGTTTGAACATTTATTGCTAAAAAATTGTCTCGAGATTCATGTCATGATCTGAGATTCATGTTAGATGATGAAAATTTGTTGATGATGTATAATGAAAATCTCTAAATTCTCTCTTACTTTCTCTATAAAATATTCTTCTTTTTGGGCAATAAGAGACAGACGATTAGTTCAAGCTTTTCTCAGTTAGTCATGTTGCACGTGCAATTAAGGCAAGCGAATTGGTTGTATCTCCAGAGTAAAAGAGATAATCATACATTGGTGCACCCAAAGTTTGATCTACTCTAATGATAATATCATCTACACACCTGCCTCCTAAACTATTTCAATCTCATGTCCCTTTTTTTATTTTCTTAATTGGTATGAATTTATTTTTAATTTTATATAAATGATTTATTTTTTTAGCTCTAACATTAAATATCCAACATGTCAAACACAAAAATAATTATAGAAATAATATATACTACACAAACACCCGGGCTTTAATTATATTATATTTTATTTTCAGCCTTGTTGAAGCTTTATATAAACCGTTAATTAAGCTTCTTAATAAATTTATTTGCGGCCTTTAAATAATAGCTATGTTGATCATACATGAGTCTAGCAACTTGGCAATCAAATATTTATGAGAAAATTTCCTTAATTAACTAGTTAATTAAATGATTATAGATAAGCTTTATTCAAGCGAGTCACAAAGTATATTTGTAGATACGTGGCTAATTTTTAGCCATTAGATTGGAAAAAATTGAATGTAAGATATTAGATCCAAATCATCTATATTTTGATTTTAATTAAAAAAACAAATTTAGATATGTATATATTGACTTTATGAAGAGTATATAAAACATTGACTCTATAAAATTTTTAATATTTACTCTCTTGAATATATCTAAATATATTTATATGTCATTTATTTCATAATAAATACATTTATTATGTTTAAATTCATTAATATAATTTAAATTATATACATATAATAAAAAACATAGTGCATGAATTTTTTAAATTTATTCTATCAAAATTAGTTCAAATATTCAAACTTAATGATTTTATTTTCATTGCAAATCTCACAAAAACTCAGCATTCATGATTTTTTATGAATTAAAAAAACATTATCACATGTTGAAATTTACATGCATGCCACTGAATTCCTATGTATTTATATATCTAACACTCAGATATTTTGATGCATTGCTAAGGTGGCATATATGTAAAAATCTAAGTTTATGTGTTAGATATGTAAACACATAAGAATTTAGTGGTATGTATGTAAATCTTCCTTATAATTTGTACCAATTTAAAAATTGGCGATGACAAAAGCTTTGAATAGCTTGAATATGTTTGGCCTAGTAATTGATCTTTGCGAGAAAATTTGAAAAATGGATGAAAGTGGGTGTTAGATTTGTAAATTGCTATATTTTGGGTGCTATGAATGTAATTGTGCCAGTTGATTAGTATTACTGAGAACCATGTAGCTCTCATGACATGTTACAAATCATTAGAGGAAACTATATGCATAGCACTCAAAACTTTGTTCTGGTGAACTATACATCCAAACAATGTATTAAATTTTTGTCATTGAACAATTTTTTAATTTATACAAATCTTTATTTAGTAGAGTATCTAATACATATCATATAACATTGGCTGGTCGGCCTCATAAATTTTTTTAGTCCATAACATACTCTCGACTCCATGAACAAGTTGTTGTTTCATCTAGCTCTTTGTTAGTAATATACATATTAGCAATCACACAAACAAGTGGCTTGTCTATAATCGGTTCCTTCGAAAGAGAGCAGATGGATGACAAAACCATTGTTATTGTGTGAGTAGGATTCCACTGATCTCGAATAGTGTTAGGAAAGATGTAGCCTTCACCATTAATGTTTGGATGAAAACTTTTGGTAGTGAATGCAATCATTGGAGGTTCAAAAGGATAGTCTGAAGAGAATTCAATGGAAATGCAAAACACTGCACCCGCAAAAGGGCTGCTGTCAGATCCCTTAATAGTTGCTTCCAAATTAAGCCTATCCTGATATATTTTATAAATAGTGAATGAGGTCGGAGGATTGTTCCCAATTTCCTTTAACTCATTTTTTATCCTTTTAGAAGCCATGAATAAAAACCACAAAGCACAAATACCATAATAAACATAAAGAAAGAGTAGTTAATTGCTCTTAAAGCATGTCCATATTCACTTTGGCATTTTATTTTCACTTGATTAATTGTAATGTTAGAATAAACATGTATAAATAAAGGCAAGAGAGAAAGTAATAAGTGAAAGGCATTAAAGTAGAATATTCTCATCAATATGTGTATATTAGCATAGAAAAATTTACTATCTATGCCTTAAAATACATACAATTGTTAAAGATCCACTCTCTGACACAATCCCTCTCTCCCACTCCATTTTCTTTTTGAGAAACATGCCCAAAAATTTTTTTGGACATAATTAACCCCAACAAGAAATCGACTATTGCGTTATAGTTGTTCATTAAACTTATAAATTGTTCTGACCTGATTCAAACTTGCATTTAAACTTTTATTCAAATAAATGTTTTTTTTTTATCTTTAATCATTGGTTTAAATTTGGAGTTGATTCAAACCTTTGACTTGATCTCATGTTAAATCATTAGTGGCAAACATTGCATGATATGTGGTGATGTGCAATGGTGAAGATGACTTGATGATTGGAGCAATAGGGTAGGCATTGTGAGAACAATGATGGCCCGTGAAAGAGAAGATTAAGTTTAAAAATGATAGTGTTGAGAGTAGGTATTGACGAATCAATAACAATGCATGAAGAAGGAATTGAGTTCTTGGCAACTGCGTTGGATGCATGCATTAATACAAACAAACAACATTGTGAAAAGGAGAAGATATGTTTGTGAAGGGAGCACTAAGGGCAATCATTGACGAACTAGAGAAGATGGGTTGGAAGGAAGAAGTGAGTTTGTGGTTAGAGCACTGAAAGTGATCGTCACATGATTGGAGACGACATATGAAGGAGAAAAAAGTTCATTTTTACTCATGATAAGAGAAGTTTACAATGTTAGTTCAAGCCAGTGCTTTAAAACAAGTAGAACAAAGGTATAAATAAAGTTTAGTGTAAGTTTCACACTATGTTCAATATGATGATGTAAAGGTTAATTATAATTTTATCCTCTTTTTTTGGAAGTGTGTTATCCAATCGGCTTAAATTCAACAATTTATTATCATTTTAAGAATTCCTCAGAATAGAAGGCACAAATTGATAAGGAGTCAGAGGCCCTAGAAACCTCAACGTAAAATCTCACAAACTAACCCTTTAGTTATAGTTGGGTCTTTTACACATATACCACACAATTCTTATATATCTACATATGTAACACCTAATTTTCTTATTTACAAAAGTAAGCTTAATCTTAAATAGCACATAAGAAAATATCAAGATTTCTAAGTTTATAAATGATCATGCATAAGTTATGACACCAAAGTGTTACAACAAATGTAAATATCAAGCCTTAGGGGTTAGATATGTAACTATGTTTGTAAATTTCTCATTATAGTCATGAAAGTCTCAAGATTAATGGCACGAGAAGAAGATGTAGCACATTTAATAATGACATATTAATAATTTCTATGCAATTATTTTAAATTTTAAAAATATAAATATCTAAATAATGAGAAACCCAACATCTTGCATTTTATTTGCACATTTCCATTCCTCTCAAATCTCCATTCATACTTCTCCTTGCCAAAAACTCAATTTGTTGAGTTAGAACACTCTTCGCAACCCTAATCTCTATGTTTCATTATTACCAAATGTTGTACTAATGATTGAAGTTTATGCGAACAAAAGTCTTAATGACATTATAAGTTTTTTGGTGCTTAACGTTTCTTTTGTTTTCTTAGGATAGTTGATTTGTTAAACTTGACTTAGTAACCCCATTTTAGAGTAATAGTTTCAATTTTTTTTGTGTATAAAGGTAAAAACCTAGTTCATTTTCTTTTATCAATTCAAAATAGAGCATTATGGTTGATTATAAATTAAGTTTTGCAAAGGGAGCTAGTTAATGTCTAGTTTTCAAACGTTAGTCTTTGTATTCAAACTTGTGACATTTGTCTTGGTATTAAAAAGTAGATCGTTTGCCCTAGAACTCTTGAGTATATATAAAATCGGTACCATAGTTAGAGACATGATAACTTATATAACTTTTGTAAGAAATGATCCAGTTATATCATTGAGTTGGTTTTAGGCTTAGATAAAGAAGGAATAATCCTACTTTGTCATTTAAAGGCGTGAACATAAAAAAGCCAAGAATGCGTGCATGCACATGTGTGTATTTGATCCATTCTAAGGCATACAATAACTTTATTTTCAACACTTTCGTCCGACAAAGAAAGGTCGCTTGTGAGAAATATCTCGAGTGGAGGAAGGTGGCTGCCAGAAGGACTGGCCGGCCTATCCGTCGGCTCCTGCTCGAACTCTAGCCCCACCGTCTGAAGAAGCAGAGAGAAGCTGCAGGTGCTTTGGAATTGCACGGGACGCTGGAAGTAGCTGTTGAGGAAACCATGTGAGAAGTTGTTGCTCCCCCGACGCCTCCTGATGTGTAAGGTATCCCCAGCCTCCCTCTATCGGCTGAGGGACAATGGAATGGTGAGGAAAGATTCTCTTTTACAACTTCATAATGGGACTAGACATGGGTATGAAGGGTATATATTCCTTGGATGAATTTTATCTTTTTATTTAAACAATATTTATATTATCTTTTGATGCAATCGATCAGATCATCGGAGTGGTGACCTTCTACTCTCCTTTGGCAAAGGCAGACGCTAATGAGATGGATGGGGGGGGGTCTGTTGAGGGTGCTCTGCACCAAGTTGAGGCTGAGAGTAGCCACCCGGGTCCTCCATAAGAGGCCCAAGTGGAGGTGGATGGTAGACCAAAATCTCCAAGCTCGATGGAACGTCCACTACTCGAAATAGAAAATTTGTTCATTTGAGTTGTTGGTTTTTCTCAGACCCGAGAGGTGCACATGTTGATTAAGTGGGTAAATAAGTTGGAGAGGCTAGAGGAAGACGTGGTCACGATCTATGCTTAGGAGGCTACACTCTGCGAGGAAGTAGCAGTTCTTTGGGAGCAGTTGCCTAGGAGGCTACTGGTCATCCGGGAGGAGCCTTTGAGCGCCTGGATACAAGCTAAAATAAATATAGTAGATAGGTTAAAATTATGCTGCAATATTTTGTATAGCTGTTGTTTCAACAAAATTATGTCTCAGAAGCAGTTGCCTAGCCTTATAAAGTATTTTCTAAAGTAGTCGCTGATTAGTTGATGTAAATATTTTTATTATAAAATAAAATTTAAATTAGTTATTTCAATTTGTGTGGTTGAATGACTTTCTTTCTATAGTTTTGAAGACAAATGACATTGCTGCCCCTAAGAAGATTTGACTTCCTTCCGTTCTCTATAAATAAGATTGAAGGTGTAGGAAATCTCACACGACTATTTCTTTTTTAAATTTTCTTGGTCGGTTATTTCTTTCTGTTCATCTTGCTTTTCTTGGCGCCAAGTATTCCTAGGAGCACTTTGACTCCATCCATCCGAGGAAGTGTCCATTCTATTTGCACACCGAGTAGAGCTTCTCCGAGAGTCCTGTGTGAATGGCAAGTTGGTGGTCTTATGAGCTGTCAAGAAAGATGGTCGAGTGACCGAAGATTATGACAATGATATGGTCTTTTAGCAGAACTAATTCAAGTGTGGATTAAGGTTGCCTTTCTATCATAAGCTGAGGATGGCAGTCCCCAGCCGCTACCGTGTCATCCCTATGTAGTTCATGCCCAGTCCTATCACTGTTATATTGATGTTTGTTGTCTTTATTAGGTTTTTGGACATTTTATAATTGACTGAATCTTCTCTTACTCCTTCAATTTCAAGGTCAGACGTGATGGCTATGCAGTGTTCTTAGTGAGCTTAAGATTCCGTCTTGTGGGACTTGAGAACAAATCAAGGAGTTAAAGCTAAGGTTCATGGTTGGTTCCCGCCAAGGAGGTTGGGTGATCAATGTCCAGCCCATCACAAGCTCTCCCAAGAAGATTAAGATCATATCAAGATCCTTGAAGGTATATGGGGACATGTTTGAAGGGCAAGATATGTCTTGCACCAGTACTTGGACTCTAACATTATATATAAGGTTTTGTGGTTGAAGGAGTTCAATGGTATGAACGACAAATTGCGTGAGGACTCTAACATTTAGAAGGCAAAACGAAAGGAGGAGGTTGCTAGCATGGTAGGCAGAAAGAAACTAAGGGCAGAGGTTGTCTGCTTGCAGGACGCACTACCCCTCAACCTCTAAAGTCGGTGGTGTTGAAATATAAACTTGATTTTTAGTTTTTGGGCCTTAGTTGTTTAAATAAAGCCCAATAAGAGCCTAATTTCTAAAAGCATGTTTTCGAAAATTCTCATCTAGAAGCTTATTCTAGAGTAATCCATAAAGTTGTCTAGAATGTGTGGTAGGTATGAAATTATAAAGAGAATTCTAGAGAGTCATTTGTAACCATTAGCTTAGAATTGTAATGACACAAACCCTAAACTCTAAAAGCCACAAGTATAAATAGGGGTGAAATCTTTGAGTTTGTATGAAGCTAAGAAAAGATGATAAATAGAAGTGTAGCTTCTTCCATAATTTTTTAACCATTGCCAAATCCTAAAAGCTTCTCCATTCCAGTAGTTGGTTCATGTGAAGTCTACACAAAAGATAGGGAGCTCGTTTCTTTTCATTTCAAAAACTACTTGATCATTTTGCATTTCCATTGGAGAGTTGTTGCTAACTGAGTTGAAGGTTTCCTTGTAATGTGTTGAAACTTCCATAGTTCATTGGGTAGGCTTCCCCAAGACACGGAGTTTCTTCTGATTGTCCTTTTGTGGGGTGGGGGGGAGGGGAGGGGAAGAGGATGCATCTCTTGTCGGAGCCAGGGAAGTAAACTAGCCACGTAACGTTCTGTTCCTCGATGCCAAATTAAAGGTTAAGACAAGCTGGGCCTCATCCTTTCGTTTGTCAAATTTTGGTATTGAGGCTAATGACAAAGTAGAGTCTGATCGCCAGGAAGAAGTCCCTACCCACAGGGAGGAAATAGCTCGTGCCGAGGACGTCTCCCCACTACCTCCTCCTCAACTGAAATGCAATGGATCTCCTCTGAGGTGGATTCCTTTCACAGAGGATGACCTTAATGTTTGGTTGAGCTTTGTTGGACGATTTGCCATGGTGGACACTGAGATGGACTAATATATGAAGATACCTGCAGCGATGGGCTACCAACACCTTTTTGTAGAGGTGGTCCAGTCCGACTAATTTGAGGAGCTATTGAGGAGGCTGGGCCAGCTTAGTGATAATAAATATTTCTAAAATTCACTAATAAGAGGGCTCCTATAAATCAGAAAATAATAATAATAAATATTTCTAAAATTTACAAAATTTTTTCATGTATTAGTTTTAATTTGTCAGCGGAAAATCTGAAACAAGAGCATCACAGCGGCTATCATTTTCCACAGGGAGTCCGTACTTCGTCGGTTGCTAAGTCCTCATCTTGCTAGGTAGAACGCTCTCTGAAACCCTAATTCTTATTCGGTGAATCCTGATGTTGTAATGAAGATTGGAGTACAAACCGTGAGAAGTCTCATTGATTTTTTCCGTTTTTGTGATCCTAAGTCTATTTTCTCCAATTTGAACTATTCGAGCACTGGATTTTTTGTCGATCTGAGCTTTGCGCTGTTTTCCGGTTCTCTTGTGCATATTTTATAGTTTTTGGGTGTATTTCACTGGCTTTTACGGAAATGAAAGCGTTTTAGTGAGCTTCTCAGGTGCCTTTTGTGCTTTACTGCTGGCTTGTACGAATTTAATCTTCAACGCGCAGTGATTTTCTATAATAAGCATGAACTTGTTCAGCGATATTTTAACAATGTGATGAAAATCAAGCTTAGCAAGCAGACGGGAAGAGAAAGCTGAGTAGGGACCATTTTTTCTCCTTGATTTTTTCTATTCTTGTTCCTCAGGACAGATCAGTTACTTTGGTGGCTGATGAGAAATTTTTTGTCATTTGTGACAAATTATGAAAATGGTTTTGGATTTCATGCCCGCATTTAGATTATGTCATGTCTGTTTTTCATGTTGCTCCTATAATCCTGTGCTATATTAATAATACTCAGCAATTACTAATGTTCTCATCTTTACTTTTGCTGTTTGGTGATGCTGATCTAGCTCGTTTATTTTTAGCTTGCAAAGTAATGGTTGCTTAGCTATTAACACAAGTATAAGAATTTTTCTCTTCCAGTATTGGAGTTCTCGCTCAAACTGATGACAAAATATACTTTATTAGTGGCTTGTATGATGGAGCTGCCTGACTATCTATTGTGATAAATGAGCCTGTTTTTGGTTACCTAACTAATGTTACTGGATTGTTGCCCGGTTAAACTTGGCTTTGTAGCCACTTTTTTAATATTTTTTTCAAATTTGTATATCAATTTGTATGTATAAAGGATCTAACTTAGTTCATTTGTTCTATTAATTCAAAATAAGGGTACAATTGTTGGTTTTAAATTCAGTTCCACATGGGGAGCTAAGCAATATTTAGTTTTTAAAGGCCTTAAGCAAAACTCAAACTTGTAACCTCTACCCTGGGAAGCGGGGAGCTTAGCGCTGGACCTAGAACTTTTGTGTGTATATAGAAGTGGTAGTTTTAGTGAGAGACATTAGAACCTGAATGTTTCTTTTTTAAATATGATAAATGATCAAATCTTTGTAAAAATTGATCTAATTATATCTCTGAGCATGCACTGAGTCAATTTTGAATATTTTATAGCATTTTATTTTATTTATTATTTTTAGTTCTCAAGGAAAAGAAAAGTTTAGAAATATCATTTTCTTTAGGGTTATTTAGTTTGTAAGACTTATTTTTTTCTCACAGTTTATTTACTTTTAAATTTGAGTTTGTTTAAATAATTCTTACAGACCTATTTTTGTAAATAAGGATGGATAAACCATGCATTTCATTATCCTATGTTGTATAAAATTTGAGCGGAAAAATCAATTTTCCGCTCCTAAATTTCTTGCCATCTTTTTTTTTTTTGTCTCTTCTCCATGATAATATTTCTCTCTTTTGCACCCCCTGTTTCGAAGAGTTTTGCTCTTTTTTTTGCATGAGTCTACTGTTATGTGACCAATGCACCTATCCTAACACCTATGTAAATCAGTTGGGGAAAACAGTTTTTGATTATTTGTATGCAGTAAATTTAGTCTTAGAATATCACATTTTTTCAATCTTGTCACTTTTCTATACAAAATTTATTCACAATGACCACTCAATGACTAAATTGGCATCATGTTTGTTAATTTTGTGATTAAATTGGAGAATATGATATTCTAGGACTAAATTGTCCATACATGAATAATCATAGGACTATTTTATAATCTAATCTAATCGACAAGATTTTATGATGCATGAACTTTTAAGGATTTGTGATGATTTTAGTAATGTAGACAATTTTGATGGTAATATTAATCATCATTTATTAAAAGTCAAGCCCTTGGTGTGCTTGAATAAATAAGAATCATGCTTGAGATTATGGTTGGGCTTAAATCTTGATCATGTTTAACCTCATTGCTAATTCCGAGCCTAAATTGTCTAATGGAACTATTATTTTTCATAAGTATCTTGATAATTGTGATGAATATATAGATTGATCAACAAATTCTTGTACTATTGTTAGATTAATCTTAAGATATAGGTTGGTACGTGGTTTCACAATAGTTGTTGGCTTCGTCAAAACTTCATGTTGATTTTGCACTTGCTTTGCTACTGCCAGCATAAGACCACAAGATCTTATTTCGTGGTGTGGTTCAAAGAAAGCATCATGCATGCTGGCTTTTAAATTCAAAGCCTTTATATCCTCTTTCTTGTGTCGACTATGTACATATTGAAGATCCAACACACCCATGAGAAACCAAATTTCTTAGTAAATGCTCTTGTATGACTATTTAGTGGAAGTTTTATATCAGCTATGTTTGAGATTATTTTGGTACTTTGTAGTATTATTAGCATTTTGTTTTCCTGTCATGCATTTAGTTTTCATGAGAAAATACGTGATCTCCTTTTCTTTAGGTTCATTTTTTATTTGTTATTATCTCTTTAGTAAGATTGATTTACTTCAAAATTTGAATTAGTTTGAATTGTTCATGTATTCAAGGAATGTATGTCATTAACCTATAATGATTAAAATTTATATGTATTGGTTTTGAAAATTAAGTGGAGTTATTTTATTAATATGAAAATGGGATATAATTACCCTTACATGAATTCAATTATAGGAAAGACAAGGAAAAAAATAACATGAAAGGAAAGATATAGTATTTATATATCAAATTAATCAATTCATAATAATTACTTGGAGATAAAGGAAACGACATAAAATAGACTAGACTAAAATATGAAAGGAAATAAATCTAAAATAAGAAAGGAAATAAATCCTGTCTTAGGAAATAAATGTAATCCTCATAATTCTAACTTGAATAAATTATTTTCTATTGTAACTTCTAACGCTCCCCCTCAAGTGGAAACATGGTTGACAACCATTTTCGACTTGGATTTGAAAGTATAAAACAATAAGCAAGGAAGATTCTTTGTGAGGTAGAACTTGAAGTCTTTGTCTCGTAGTCGGTAATTAACTCCGAAGGCATTGAGTTATATTTTTAGTTTATTGTGGTTGTCTTTAACTGCAATTTATATAATGTCTGTGGGTAGGCGAAAGACCTTCTACAGATAATGCTAATGGAAAATTTGAGGAAGTAGACAATCTGTGGGAAAAACTAATGTTTAGTTGACTATGATTGTCTTTGACTACAACTTTTGCAGTGTCTGTAGGTAGGAAGAAGACTTCTATAACATGGTTGTAGAGATGTGGACAACCTACATGAAAGCTGCAGGGTATGGCCTACAGGGAAAGTTGCAGGGTAGGACCTGCAGAAAAAAGAAAGAACACCTGCTCGGAAAAGGTTCATGGTATGACCTGCAAGAAAACAAAGAAAGAACACCTTCAGGGAAAGCTACAGGGTATGGTTTGCACGAGAAAAAAAGGACATTTGCAGTGATAGCTGCAGGGTATGGTCTGCAGGTAAAAAGGAGGAACACTTGCAGGGTATTTCCTACGGAGAAAAAAAGAATGAACAACGACAGGTAGAGCTCTAAAAAAGCCTGTAGGGAAAAATCTATTGAGGAAGTTCCGGCTGCAGAAATTGAACAGAGATGCTGCAGGTAGAATTCCAGTGCTACGAAGAAGAGGAAGGAGCTCCGGAGGAGGGTCTGCAGATCGCCTGAAAAGTTTCTAACGGAGGAGGGCCTGCAACAGGAGAACTTCAGTTGTAAGGAGAGTTCCAGTGGCAAAGGAAAATAGAGGAGGATCTGCTTGGAGTTTTTCGGTAGCAAAGAAAGGCTTTCAAATTGCAAGGTGGAACTGGCTACAACTGTCTTCTTCAGGGAAGAAACCGGCGGAGACGGGCCTACTACAAGAAAAAGGCCTTGGAGAAGGTCCTATTGCAGGAAAAAAAGTTTTAGAGGAGGGCTTTCTACAGGAAAAAGCTTCGGAGGAGGGTTTGGTGTAGGAATGCTCCAAAGAAGGTTCAACTACAGGAAAATAACGCTAAAGAAGGGGCTGTTATAGGAAAAGAGTCCAGAGAAGGGCCTGCTGTAGGAAAAAGGCTCTGGAGAAGGTCCTGCTGCAGAAAATAACTCCGGATAAGGGCCTACTGCAGGAAAATGTCTTTCATATTAAACGACCTCGAATTAAGTGAGAACTTCCTATCACCTTATCCTGACAATCGGAAATTCGTCGTCGGTAGGGATCGAGTGAGAAAATGATCTGCCGGAAGAGAAGCCACAGGGAGAGAGTTCTGGCAGCTAGTTCCTGCAGGAAGGAATATTTGTCGTTGAGGGTCTAGAGGGAGAGGAAATTTTATGTGTCTATGGCCTATAGGGAGAGAGTTCCGATGGCTAGTTCCCACAGGAAGGAGTTCCAACGTTTAGGTTTTGCAGGGAGAGGATGTTTCCAGCGGCTAGGGCCTGCAGGGAGAGGGTTCCGATAGCTATTTCATGCAAGGAGTTTAGGCGGCTAGGTCATGCTGGAGGAAGTTTCTGACGGTAGATCTTCTCCTCAACTGGAGACTCTAGCGTTAGAAGTTATATTAAAAAATAATTTATTTTTGTTAGAAGTTATGAGAATTAGATTTTTTTTTTTTTGATTAAATTTATTTTCTTTCCTATTTTAGGTTTTCGTATTTTATGTCGTTTCTTTTATCTCCAAGTAATTATTATGAATAAAACCTTCAAAAAAAATGTAATTATTATGAATTGATTAATGAGAGATTTAAATGTTATATCTTTCCCTAAATGATATTTTATTTTTCTCGTCTTTTTTATTCTAAGATTCATGTAACGGTAATCATACCCCCTTTTCATATTAATAAAATAATTTCTATTAATTCTCAAAAATCAACATAGTATCAGAGCCTTAAAACAAATTCTAGAGTCTCTTGCAGAGGAGATCTTCTATCGTTGAAAACTTCCTCTCCTTGTAGGACTCAGCCGCCTGAACTATTTTTTGCAGGAACTAGCTATTGAAACCCTCTCCCTGCAGGCCCTAGACGTTGGAAACTTCCTCTCTCTGTGGGACCTAGCCATCAGAGCTCCTTTTTGCAAGAACTAGCCATCGGAACCCTCTCCTTGCAGGCCCTAACTGCCTGAAAATTCTATTTCTTGCAGGCCATAGCCTCCGGAAACTTCCTCTCCTTGTAGGCTCTAGTTGCCGAAACTTCTTTTTGCAGGACTTGCTGCTTGAACTCTCTCCTTGCAAGTCCCTAGTGACATTAAATCCTCTCTCTCTCGGCTAGAAAACTTTCTGCAGGCTTCCTTAATGGAGATGCATCTTTCTATAATCTTTCTGTTGCATCGGATCTCCTTCTTGTTGGCGTTGAAATTCTTATAAGCAGTTGAAACTTCAACAAAACACTCCATCCACAAGAAAATCGCAAGAAAAAAGAAATAACATGAAAGGAAAGATATAACCCTATATCTCCAATTAATCAATACATAATAATTACTTGGAGATATAAGAAATGACATAAAATAAGAAAGGAAATAAATCTAATCCAATGAAATAAATCTAAAATAAGAAATGAAATAAATTCAATAAAAGGAAATAAATTTGATTCTTATAATTTCTAATAGGTTTAAATTATTTCTTAATACAACTTCTAACTATATGAAATCCATTTTATTCTTCCAAATTCACTACTCTCTCTCTCTCTCTCTCTCACTTCCACGTCCCTATCTCTTATTGATTCTCAAGTTCGAAGAACATTGTCTCAAGTTCGAATTACTTTGTCTCATGGTTCATATTCTTGGCATATATCTTAAGGTGCAGCAACCCTCTCAGGTTTCTTCTTCAAAAGATGGATCTCCTCACTACTATTCTCTCTCTGCAAGCATAATTCGCAAATCTTGGTCTCCATTGAAAAGAATTCAAGGAAAGATCATGCAATTCTTGGACAAGTTTCTTAGAGGAAGAAAGAAGAAGATCAATGAGATCATCATCAAAGGGTCCCATCATTTGTTTGGTATTTAAGCACATCAGCATTAGGCTTGTCTCATGGATGTATATGCTGTTGAGAATATAATATGACTTTTACTAGAAACAGTAAATTAAGCAATGTATGAGTACTGCTATAGTAATTAAAACCTCATATACTGAGAAGAGCAATATTTTCTTAATTGTGAAATCCTTTTTGCGTAGAGTAATTTATATTCAAAAATCTGCATGAACATGCCTATAATAAATCAAAATGCTACATCTAATGAGGTGTGCATGGGTATTGCCGTGCCATGAACCAAAAAAATGTTTTAAGGGTCAGAGTGGTAGTAACTTCATGATCTATGTCTTTTCCTGTTTCTTTGTAGACTTTTTCCCCGAAGAAACTAATTCTAAGCCTTTTTAAGATGTGATTCCATCCAATTCAAGCGAAGTTTTAATTGCATCAGATGTAATATGCGTTACCTCTTTTATAAATTTTATTTGGCACCGCATCATTTTGTGCTAGTCAAATTCTACTTTTAATTGCTGAAGCAATACTAACACCTGTATTTTCTGTAGTTATCCTCCATCGATGAATTCTAGCTCAGATGAAACTTCTGAAATCAGTGACTCAGAGATTGATGATTATGAGGCCAAATCATACCTTCAACTGAAGACGGAAAAACTTAACATAAAAGTCTCAGATGGAAGCTATAGGTGCCCATTTTGTTTGGGAAAGAAAAGGCAATTTTACCAGTACAAGGATCTTCTTCAACATGCTTCAGGAATTGGTGCTTCTAACAGGAAGGCAAAGGTGAAGGCAGATCACCATGCCCTTGTAAAATATTTGAAGAATGATCTCGCCAACACATCAAATCCATCGCCACAACTAATGATTGTTGAACAAGACCCTCCTAAAGCTGAACAAGCTGATCAATTTGTTTGGCCATGGATGGGCATTGTTGTGAATATTCCAACAGAATTTAGGAATGGGAAGTATGTTGGTGAAAGTGGCAATAGGCTTAAGGAGCAGCTCTCTAGATTTAATCCCTTAAAAGTCCATTCTTTATGGAATTTCAGGGGGTTTACTGGAAATGCGGTTGTGGATTTCAGTAAAGATTGGACAGGATTTAAAAATGCTATGGCATTTGAGAACCATTTTGAAGCCGATCATTTTGGTAAACGTGATTGGATTGAAAAAGACCGTCATGGCTCCGGAATATATGGATGGGTGGCTCGTGCTGATGACTACCATTCAGGTGGGCCTATTGGGGATCATCTACGAAAAAATGGAGATTTAAAGACCGTGAGTGATATAACTGGAGAAGAATTGCGAAAGAAGAGCATACTTGCCCAAGTTTTGGCAACACAGGTGGAATCCAAGAAGAAGCACATTGAGGAACTTGAGAGCAAATACAATGAGAAATCTATATCACTAGATAAGATGATGGAAGAAAGGGATAAGCTACTCGAGTCTTATAACAATGGTTTGTTTCATGAAATGACCATATTTTTCTACACTTGCATTGTTGTGGACTGATGCCAAGTTTTATAAGTATCCAACCTACATTGATCTGGATATCCATATCTATTTTTTGACTGTTATGATTGATCAACTATTTTTTCTTCTTACAAATTCAGGAAGTAACTGGTGATATTTGCACGTTTTATTTGATTCTATTTATTTTAGCGCTTAAGGCCTACGTCAAGCGTTCTATTCAGCTTGTCTAAACACAACCTATAGTAATATTTGCTTTTGGGTCATTTTTTTGGCAAAGTTGATTTTATGTACCTCATAATAATTGAAATTGGTCAAATATTTTCATTATTTGTTCTCTGAGAAGTATGCCTAAAATATAATTTCAGAAAAAAAAAAAATGCTCCTTTCTTATTATTTATTTCTAATTACGGTGGAAGGCTTATTGAAGCCTGCCCGGAATGAAGTTTGCTTGAATCAAAAGTTCGAATGTGAATTTGAACCTTTAATCGAGTTCACAGGAGGAGGATATCAATGGAATTGAGTGACATGTGAAGGGGAAGAGCATTAACAAGATAGGACGGCGAATGGACAAGCACAGGACTTTGTGACAGGAATGGATGGAATCACATGCAAAACGAGATGCGGAGAGACAGTGAAGAAGAGTACGCAAGGTGAACGCATTGTGCAGGCAAGCATGTGAAGATTCAAAATTAGATTGAATGAGGTTCGAACAAAGGTTCAAATTTGAAATAGTTTGAGCTAATTTTGTTTGTGATGGACTTTAATAAGCAGGCCATGGGTATAAGAGGGGGTAATTTTGTTTGAATCAAACTTTAAGGTGATTTTCTCCACCAAAACTTATAGCGGGATATTTCCTCAATTACGTTCACTATGAGACATATAAAATAAAATCTCTCTCATGTTCCCAGTCTTTCTGCATAAGTTATACTCTACTTAATATTCTAGGATTATCATGATCATTTATAATAAACAGATGAGCTTCTCAGTAATAGTAGCTTTTGTTCTCTGTTAGAAATTCAGAGAATGCAGCGCATTGCCCAAGAACATTCTCGTAGGATTATTGAGGAGAATGAGAAATTAACGATGGAGTTGGATTCTAAAAGAAATGAGCTTGCAGCAAGATCTAGGCAACATAATGAACTAGTTGCTCAAAGTGATTCTGATAAGAGAAAACTTGAAGACGCAAAAAGGAAGGTAGAAATTCTTTTGCTCTTTTATTTCTTCAGCTAACCATCAATCATTAAGGTGTAAATGAATCTCCATTTAACCCTGTATATGTTTTTGCTTCTGCCTTATACACAATTCTTTCAGAAATTTTAATGCCTACTGATTACCATGATTTGGCACTGCTATTTAGATGTGAAAACCACTATCTATTTAAGCTTTTTTTAGGAAATTTAACTGGAATACTTCTCCTGGCCGAATGATCAAGAGATATCCATGGTCAACATCAACAATGTTTGTTGAAGTCAATATTGATGGAAGAAAACTGCAATCAGTTAAATTTTATGCTATACTAAACCTTTTTTACATTTGATTCAAAGCTCTGGCTAAAAGTCAACCATGTTTTTTTTTTTTTTTTGATGGAAATGGAATTTAGATTAATTCTCTTGTTGATGAAAAATAAAAGATTGGAGAACAAAACTGTCTTCCAAAAACAATTATTGTTGTCTTTTCCTCTGCTAGCATGGTATGGATTGACGCCTTGAGACAAAACCACTCATCCATTCTTAATTGTTTTTATAATTTCTCCTACAAAGCTTAGAAATGAACGCATAAACTACCCTGGTTCCATTTTCATGCAATTTGAGCTCCAACAACATATAGATTGCCAAAACATACTGGAATGATTGATATTTAAGGCATAAATGAAATGTTATTAAGGATCATGAAGCACTTGTAACTTGCTTTATTCTTCTCCGTTGGACAGTAACTTTATTAGTTGCAGTTACTAAGCTTTTAAAGAAATTTTCACAAGCTTATTGGAAGATCCCAATTATTATATATTTTTTCAAATGCAGTAGTAAAATTTTATCAATAATGAAATAAATTCCTGTACAAGAAACTAAAGAAAAACCCACCCTAATTTACTCAAGTTCTACTGAGATATTCTCATCCTTCAGCTCCCCATACATTATGGCACACGTTGTTATGACTTGTAAAATACTTAAATTAAATACTGATTCAATCTAAAACCATGACTTGTAACATGTTACTCTAAGGCTTATGCTTCATTTAAACCACAAAAAAAACTTCTTCAGGCAGAACAAGCACAATCACTATCTATATGATTGGTTAACACGTTAAAGGAAACACCAGCATTAGGAATAAGATCATTCTCCAAAAAAATTCTATGTAAGTGTGAGGATGAAGATTATAAAACTCTAGAATTGGGAAGGAAAGAGTGTTCTACTGCAGGAAGGACTCCCCCCCTTTTTTGTATTCCCAGTTTGACCCAGTCAAAGTCCATTAATACAACTCTCTACCGTAACCTCGGTCTTATTAACATGTTGATCTACACCAATACAATCCATAGTAATACAACTACCAAAATATCTTCACACTTAGCAAGAAAGAAAAATTTACAATATTAGCACCACCCAAAGGACCTTCAACCATCTTTAACAAGCAAAGACGAAGAAACATGGGTGGTTTTTTAACAGCCAAACCACCACTATCAATTTGAAGAGTTTTGCAAACATTGTTCACAAAAGAAGTTTATAATTTTTTTTTAATTTCAAATGATGGCCATAGGAAGAGGAAATGTTATGACCTAGAACTTTACAATGGTGGCAGAATAAGGGTAGAATTTTACAAGTATGGATTGATGCCTTAAGGCAAAACTATTATTATCATCCATTATTGATTTTTTTTAATTCATCTTGCAATATGTAGAATTGAATTTTTAAAATATCTTGCATCCATTTTCATGAAATTTAAGCTTAAACACCATACACCGTTGCAAAAACATATTAGGATGATTGAAGGTCTCATGTGTGAATGAAATTTTCATTTTGTCAAAATCATGAAGGACTTTTAGGTTGCATTTGTTTACTTCTTTGTATAATAACTTGCTGTAAAGTTGTTAATTTGGTTTTAAAGTATTTGCTATTGGAGGATCCCGGCCAATATATATATATATATATTTTAGAGAAAGAGAGAGATTATAGACAGTAAGATTGCATAACTAATGAGAAAAAGTCTAGTACAAGATGACCCATCGTAAGCTAAAATAGTAGCTATACAAAAGATAATACCCCAAACTGAAGAAAGCGATACCTCATTTTACTGAAATTCTACTAATTGATTGTCATCCTCTCTCCCATACATGATATAGCACAAGTCTTCTTGAGAAACACCTCACAACATTCGTTGCCTTAAGGAGCAACCAACTTCTTAAATTAATATTTAGTCAATTTAAAGTCATATCTAGTGCCACTTTACTTTTTTGGTTTTTGGTTCATTTTAACCAAAAAAAAAAAATCTATGAGGCAAAACGGCATGATCACTATCTGGTAAAAACATCACATGAAAATCCCGCATTAACAATAAGATCATTCCAAAGATTTTCTGCAAAATAATGTGAGGACGAAGAATCAGAAAACTCTAGAATTGGGATAATAAGAATGCTCTGCTGAAGGTAAAATCCTCAAGTTATTTCTATTTCCAATTTGAAGAGAATACGTTGATTTAAATGCCCTAGAGAACTATCTGTAGTGATAAAGCCGTTAGAAGGTCCTTCAGATCTACCAGGACAAATCCATAAAAATAGCACCGCCTAACGGACCTTCAAGCACCAAGTCCGATAAGCAAAGATGAAGAAACATCAGAAGAATCCTTAGGAAACAAAACACCACTAGTAATTGACTACTCTTGCAAATAGTGTGGACATCTTCCCTAGTAGGTTCACAGAGATAACATGAACAACATAATGTTTCTTTATGTCATTGACCATCTTCAATGATAAAATCGCAAGAAGGGAAATTGAAACTAACAATGGGCAGCTCATCATTCAGTTCACCAAGGAAAGTACAAGAAACATTCAATTTTTTTTCCTCCTGGGCCAATTATTAATCTCCGCAGAAACATGCTTATTGGACTAGATAGACAAACATCTACAAATAGAGTCAAAATCTTCCATCAAGGGCTAGTGTGCATAAACAGTAGACAAACACCATAAAAGGCATAGCAATTGGTTATATCTCGTCAGATTGCAATTGACTTGAAATATGATCATGGCCTTGACTGTGGACTAGTGTGCATGACAACAGTAGACAAACACCAACAAGCAACAGCCTGTTTCTTTGTTTAAACTCTAATATTTCTTATCCTTACAGAATGCGCTCATGAACAGTTCGCTCAAGTTGGCTTCTATGGAACAGAAGAAAGCTGATAAAGATGTCCTGAAGCTCGTTGAAGAACAGAAGGTCGGTTCACATCCCAGAAATGCTCTTCTTGCAAATATTGTGTTAAAATTTTTTATAAATTATACAAAAGCTAATGTCATATAAAGTTCGAATTGGAGAAATTTTACAGATTGAGAAAGAGGGTACAATGAAGAAGATTATGGAGATAGAGAAGCAGATTGAAGCAAAGCAAAAGTTGGAACTAGAAATTCAACAGCTAAAGGGAAATTTACAAGTAATGAAGCATATGGGAGGTGAAGATTCTAAAGTTAACAATAAAATAGAGGAGCTGAATGAAGCTTTAAAAGAAAAAGTGGAGGAACTGGAAGATCTCGAAGTCCTTAATCAAGTTTTAATAGTTAAAGAAAGGAAAAACAATGATGAACTGCAAGAAGCTCGAAAAGGACTGTTAGCTGTGAGGCCCCAACTCTGATTTTTAATTCTACATAGCGAGCATAAGTGAAAGCTAACAGTTGTATTACTAGTGTCTTCTTTCTCGCACTCTAACCTTTTCTAAGGAACCTAATTCACATTTGCAGGGCCTGTCAGATATTCTGAGCAATCGTACAGTAATTGGCATAAAGAAAATGGGTGAATTAAATGAGAAGGTTTTTTATAATGCATGCATCAAGAAATATCGGAAAGATAATGCGGATGTAAAGGCTGCAGAACTTTGCTCCCTGTGGCAAGATGAATTGAAGAAACCGGAATGGCATCCTTTTAAAATGGTCACAGTTGACGGAAAGCTTCAGGTTTGCTGTGTTTTTTTTTTGCTCCTTATTTACCGCCTAAACCGATCTATGTTTAATGGTATAGCCACATATCTTTGATGACAAAGAGGCTCTGGATACCTAATCTGTGAAGTACATATGTTTTTACTAGTAGGTTCTTAATTTTACTATTCTGATTTCTGTTGGAGACGGATGAAAATCTTGGGTCGAGCCTCTAATCGGCTAGACTTCCCTTTTCATTCCCAGGCCCCCTCCCCGGCTGAACTCACTCTCAAACCTGCTTCATCTCCCCTGCTTTTGCACAAGCTCTTGGCCACACAACACCACTTTGCTGCCCTCCCCCGTGTCTCCCTCCTCACTGCCGAACCCAGAAAGTCGCGACCTAGTCCCTCTGTAACCATCTCTCCCTCTCTGTTTCCAGACCATATGCAACACCCCCCTTCTCCCCTCCTTTCGCAACTAGTGGCCACTTCAACCTTCTTCATGAAGGGTGTGCATTTTGCATTAATATATAAAATAACAGAAGTACAAAAGAGAGCTATAAAAGCTACATAAAAGAAACTGTGTGGTTGGCATCTTCTTCAACCACACTCAAAAAACCCGAGCCACAAGAATGGGCATACCAAGCAAACCTATCTAAAGCCAACCTATTACATAAATGGCTGCTTGGTTACATTCCCCATAAACAAAAAAGAAGAGCACTTGTTTAAATTCAAACAAAAAGCTAGATCTTGCTCATTACCAAACCGCGGTTGATGGTTCTTCCCTTCAGTTTCTTCTTGAAGTATTGCATAATGGTGTGGTTATCCCCTTTAATAATGATACTTTTTGTTTCATACATCCAAAGCTTCAATAACATAGATGACCGCATCATGCTCCACTTTGCAAACTATCCCAATGAAGCAATCTATATCCAACTACCAAATAATTTTTCCAATTTCGTCACGAATCGCCACACCAAGCCCAGCTTGGCCATTTGAAAGGAAAACCCCATCAATATTAGCTTTCAACGAATCAGGAACAGGCCAAAAGGTACCCCATTGCTTCATGATGTGAAAGAAGTTCAACTGGGCAAGGGCTGAGAGAAAATAGGCTGTCATAATCACCGGCTTACCATGTGGCTGATTATGTTTCTTCGCATTCCGAGCCCGCTAGCTTTGATAGACTACATGATAGTAGACTCGGCCAATAACCAATCTAGAGCACGAGATTTGTAATTTAACAATAGCTTCATCAAAAGACTCAAAAATCGGTATACACATCCCCCATTTAGCAAGTCATCGGTAAATCTCAAGGGCTTTGTATTTGGCCGCAACTTGAGTGTAGTCTTCTATAGCTCCACTGCCCTAGGGGCAAGACATTGCATCTCCAATGAGTTTGCTCAACCATTAATTTGTAAGAACTGCATTATTAACCATCCTCTACCAAAACTTCAACCTTCTCTGAGCTTTGCAGCATTTCAAGCCTTATCTAGCACCATTGTTCCTCGCTTCACTTCCTTTAGAGCAAAACTGCACGATGCACTCCCATCTACGACCCAACACTAAAAGTTGAGCTCCCTCGCTCACCCTCATTGAGGAAATAGTTGAATCTGAGTATTTTAAAGAGTAATTTGAATGGCAAGTTAGCTTGGAGGGGCTAGAAAAGGGTACGGGATAACCACCTCACAATCTAAGTCGTAGTTTTTGTGTCACTATTCGGCCCAGGAGCTTGAAATATTAAGGCGACAACATATGATTAGACAGAGAAAGTAATATCTAAACATTTTCATTTCTTAAAGAAATTCCTCTAAAACATAGAATTCATTCTATTTCGCAACTTCAATTTATAAACATTTGTTCATATTTAATATTTTAGAGCTGGAAGAAAAGTAAAAATTGGAATGATGTTCCTACCTATTTGGGCTACTAGACATTTATACATATAGTCTTTGAGATTCACTTACTCTACATGAGGTTGCTTGAAAAATTTTAGCAATTGTAGGTACAATTTAAATGACTAGGTGGGTAAAATGTCTTTAAATTATAATAATTTATATTTTAATGTATTTACAACTTGTTGTAAAAGGTTGGTAATAAGTAAAAAGGAGATAATAAAGGAATCAATTTTATTGTTATTTTTATTTTTTTAATTTAAAATATTTTTCAATAAGAGTCATCATCTAAATGTGTAGTAAAGTACTCATTTCATAACTTTTTGCAAAGCCCTCCAAAAGGATAGGCAATCATTTCCATTTTATGTACACACGGGTGATGCTTCACCAGCCAGGGGGTGACTCCACATGCATATATCATATTTAATTTTTTAATTTACCTTATTTTAAACAATTAAAATTGTGAAAATAATGAAATTTACATTTTAAAAGAAAAATACTAAAAGCATTGGAAACATTTGCAATTGATTATAAAAATAAGAAAATCATTGTGAAATAGAAATATTTTTACCTATGTGCTTGATTAATTCTATCATCTTTTTCTTATTCAATCTATTTCTTTGGTGTAAATATAATAACAAATTAAACTTGATCGGGTTCTATTATGCCAACCAACTTTTCAATGGATTTTTGAAAATATAATTTAAATATAAGATATATAGTTTAGATTATGAAAATAGTGTTTTAATTTTTTAGAAAATGAGACCGAATGGATCACATTAATATAATAGTTTGCATAATCGTGTAGTTTGTATAATCGTGTCTGATATCTTGAATGCTTCACATTCCGAAAGATAAGTGTATACCCCGACAATAAAACCAATCCTGCAAACTAAGAGATTTGTGACATCCATTTGGTCTGCTAGTATTTTATGTGTGACCGACAAGTTTCCCTATTTAATAAAAAGATTTAAATAAGGTTTAATTTACCTATGTTTCAAGTTCCCTATAAAGACAAACCCCTATAGTTAATTACATCACAAATGATTAGTCACTTGAGAAAACTCTCAATATTAATCAGATATACTAGTTTTCAAGAATTCGAGGTTTAGGTTTTCACGGTAGGATGTGAAAAGGCAAGTGAAAATGACTCAAATAGGAACAGTTATTTTCAAGAGTCGAAAGAAAGTAAAAGATAGAGGACGTCACAGAACCTAAGGAGAAACCTCAGTGACTTCCCAAACTATCATAATGTGTTGCTGTGTTTTGAAGATGTTATTTGAGTGTTCAATCATGTCAATTTGATTGTTTGAGACTTACACTTGCATAATAACTGGTTATGTAAATAGCCCACAGAGCTAAGAGGTTTTACGTCGTTCTGTACGACAACCTCGAAAGTTAAGGCGAGTTAGGACTTATGCTGCAGAACATAGTTGTGCAGAAGCCTAAAGAAGGTATGAGGATTTACGTCGCGTTGGGCGAGCTACCTCGAAATCCTATGAGTTGTTATTTAGACTAAGGAGAGAGTTTAACTGGTGTAGACTTGTTTTGCTGTTGTAGAATGATGACCACCTCTACTTGTGGTCCGCTCCAAGCCCCTTGCCGCACTGCCCGCAAAGTTGCTCCAAACACCTCGTCGAAGTAACAGTCCTAAAGTCTAAGGTTCAAAAGGTTGTACCATGTGTGTTTCAAGTTTTGGTTTTGTTGTCATTATGGAGGTTAAAGTTGATTAGAGCAACACCGGTTAGAATCCCACGGTTCCCTCGTTCCGGTACCACGATTTTCTTTTAAACTTATTTAGCTCAAACGAGTTGTGAAAACCATTTAAACCGGGAAGATCTCGTTAGCAATCGTGGATTACATCCTCTGAGGGACTCCCATAAGCTCAAAAGTACGTGTTATGTTTTTGTTTTTGTTGTTGTTTTTTTAAATCATTTTGTTTTGAAAATAAAATTATAATAAGTGCCTGCATGATATGTTAGAGCCATAGTAAATTGCAATGATAAAACAACAAATAAAATGTACATGTGTACGTGACGTATCTGCTGCTGCTATCCATGTTGCATTTTTAGCTCACAAAACATAATATAATTTGTAGTAAATTTAAATAAATTGTAGAAAAAATAAAAAAAAAACAGCAAACAACAGAACAAATCGTAATAATAGCTAGGAACTCCAAACAAGTGATCTCACTTTTTCCTACAACTCCAGCCTGCAACTAGCGAGCCAATACGGTGATCCTACGACCTCCTATGGCTCTGAGCATCAACTAGCAAGTGTGTACGGTGATCCTACAACTCCGGACAACAGTTAGGAACTTTGAATAATACTTGTATGGCTTCCTAAGAACCTAAACAACAATGGACAACACCTATGTGACTTCCTACGAGCCCAAACGATAGTTGACAACACCTATGTGACTTCCGATGAACCCAAACGATAGTGGACAACACCTATGTGGCTTCCGACGAACCGAAACCATAGTAGACAACACCTATGCGGCTTCCTACGAACCCAAACGATAATGGACAACACTTGGGCGGTTTTCTACAAACCCAAACCATAGTGGACAGCTCCTACGAACCCAAACAATAGTGGACATCACCTACGTGGCTTCGTACGAACCCAAACGATAGTGGACAGCTCCTATGTGGCTTACTAGGAACCCAAACCATAGTGGACATCACCTATGTAGCTTCCTACGAACCCAAACCATAGTGGACATCACCTATGTGGCTTCCTACGAACCTAAACCATAGTGGATAACACCTAAGTCTCAATTTTACATCTACTCACCCAAAATCTTTGGTAGCATGTCAAAAACAACATCTATACGGCTTCTAGCGCAAGTGTGCAAAGACTTATATGTAGAGGAATTAAAACTTGAGGTGTTAGAAATGTAAATCCATGAGAATCATGTGGTATGTGTGTAATTTTTCCTTGACTAAAGAAAATCAACTGAATTGTAAGCATATGAGTGCAGGAATTTCAGCCTTCTTGTGGAATTCAAATCAACTCCAAGAACTGGAGTGTGTTTTCCACAAGCATGATGGAAACTTTACCATTTGAGAGCCTTCCTCGAAATTCTTTATGATTATTTACTAGAACAGAAGCAGTTCAAGGATGAACAGCAAGCCTAGCCTGCAGTCTCTAACAAATAACATTCTTTACTTATGATAGGAGCTAGAAAGGGCACATTTCCAAGAAGTGTGCTTGCCACTGCTATTACTTAAAGACTTGCAGACTATATCATTGTCATCAGAATAACTATCTAAGCTTAAATCATGATTTTCTTTTAAACTTCTAACAGATGAAAAAGTTTCAATTAAGGTATCCATATGAAAGAAAACAAAGTTTAAAGCGAGAAGATTGAACCTGTACCGATGAATTTGAGGAAGGATGAATAAGACCACACAGTAACAAAAGGGGCGCAGGTGTCGAGAGTGGCTTCTTCTGCGAGAGGAAGAGGCGAAGCTGTTGTGCTGAGCTGGTGAGGGTTTTGGGGGGATGAGAGCAGCTTCAGTCGAGTGAGGAAGGGAGTTGGTCGCTTCTCCTGTGCGAGGAAGATGGAGGTCGAATCGAGCTGAGTGGGGCGTGAGAGGAAGACGAGGGCCTCGGTGGGAGCTTTCGCGCAGAGAGATTGCGGGCTTCAATTCATGAATGAAAGGAGACGAAAGCTTCGGTTCGCAAAGAAGAGTGGAGGCTGAATCTGTCGGGCGAGGAAGGAGATGACAGAGGACTTCTGGTCGCACAAACAAAGAGAAGCAGAGAATTTCTGTCGCGCGAGATAGGGTAGCAGGCGAGTGGGGGAAGAAGCTCTGATCGCAAGAGGGAGCAGGTGAGGCCTTCGGTCGAGTGCGAGAGGGAGGAGCAGGCGAATGGGGGTCTTCGATCGAGTGAGAGGAGTAGACGCTGAATCGTAGCTGGGAGGCGAGCAGAGGAGGGGCGGGCGCGAGAGAAGGGAACAGGGGAGGTCGAATAGGAAGAAGGCGAGTGGGGAAGCTGAATTCATCGAAGGAGTGGGATCGAACGAATTGGTATAGACGCCAATATCCGTTACAAGCATTAGGCGCCAAATTAAACACCTTCCATGCGGGGAATCCTCATTAGGCAAATATTAAATTTCAATTTAACTCAATTAATGTGATATGGGGGTGATTAGCCCGTGTTCAGCCTGAGTCCAGCCCGAATCAAATTCGAGTTGAACCTGGGCCCGTGCACCACTAATTTTAAAAAAGCGTGCATCAATAGTTGTGCTAATTGTTCGCGTGTGGAACCATTGCAATATAGGTGTCCTTTCCGGCTAAAGTCGACGTTCCAGATGCGTCGGTGTGGTCTGTTTCGTTATCTGGGTTCGTCAACGTGCGAGTCAATTTAAGTCTAAATCGTGCGGGGTGCGATAAGTGTACAAAATGCAGTGTTAGTGAGTGTTTGGGTCGCAAGAGGTTCTCCATGGGCTTCTCCTATTTATGTAGGAACTCAACTCGAGTTTCATATATCGGTTCTAACCAACTCAACAACATGCCGAGGATTCGGGACCGCCCATACGAGACTCAGAGGAGTGACGAGGTGGCTCGAATTTTTTAAATGGTGTGGGTCCGGTACTAGTCCTCTAAGAGGGTCAAACAAAGAAGTAAAGACCTCACCTAAAAATGAGGCCAACATATTATTTTGTCATCTTTTTGTTATTAGGCTTTTCTTATAACATTAAACCTATCGAATTGGCTAAACATAGAAATTATTAAATTATTTAATAATTTAATAATTTATAAATTAAAATCATTTAGTTCATTGAAATTTATTAAATTATTAAAACCTTATTAATCAAGTGCTTTTGATCGAGAAATTTCCCCAACATACTAATTGTGTTCGGTTTGAGAATATAATTTAATTTTCACTTAAAGTACATAGAAATTATTAAAATTTAAGTATTTAATATTGCACATGGAATATCGTACCAAAAAATTTCCACTTCTTTCACTGGTTTAACTTTCTTCTCAATTACTCTAAAACAATTTTAACAAAAAATTAGGCCATTTTAAATTTGTAGAGATTATAAAATACAAAATCTTAAATTTTTAGTTTCAAACTTTTACCTAAAGATTTAAAATCTCATTTTCCCTCACTGCAGAGCCACTCCCTGCTCTCGGAAATCCCAAGGGCTCGATCGAGTATTTTATCGCGGGAAAAAAGGCTCCTACTTAAGATGCTCCCTGCACTGGGAGCTCACAGAGCTCACTTGCGCTTCTCTCGAGCACGGAAGTTCTGCACAAATGGGAAAAACTACACGGTTCCCCACTTCTTTATTCTTTGAATTAGGTCACTCGTACACTTCGACCTCTCCTTCATTTGCTCGTTCTCATCTTCCCTCCCTCTCTCGCCATCACAAACAAATGAGGGAATCTCGTGTTCAGGTCGCAAGGTTCACCTTTAGAAGCTACCCTTCACCCAGGCTCTCTCACTCTCACTCTTGGTCCCTTTGATGCTTGAGTTCGGTTCAAACTAAATGAGGAGTAAAGCATAGGATTAGCTTCCCGCAGGCGGTACCTGAAGCTTCCAAACGACAAGACTTTTTTAATATAAACTTAATTAATAAATAAAGTGTTATTATTGCAATTTCCTTCTTCACAAATATAAATTGAAATACCAAATCCACCCCATTGGTTAGATGCAGTGGTTAGATGCATGCATTATCTATGAGACATGAAAGAGATAGTGAAGTGATTCGATGCATACATTTTCTATCATATCTCAGATATTGTCTGGGCCAGTCTAATCCATTGTGTACTCAAGAGGGGTGACCACTGTGAAGAATGGGCAAAACAAGTTGATACCTATGAGACATGTTACTGGATGACGTATTTGTATTGACTATAGAAAATTAAACACATCCACTAAGAAATATTATCCCCCTTCCTTTTCTAAACTAATGTTGGATAAACTAGCTAGCAACCTATTCGTCTGCTTAGACGGATACTCAGGGTGCTATCAGATTTTGATAGCTTCAGAGGATCAGGATAAGACTACTTTTATGAGCCTTTATAGTACTTTCACATTTAGGAGGCTGTCATTTGAACTCTGCAATGTGCCTGCCACTTTTATGCATTGCATGTTGTCCACTTTCTGTTTTTGGTAAATCTTTTAACTCGTGCTTAAAAAACCTTGCTAGGGTGTTGCAGAAATGTGAGAGGAGATTATTAGTTTTGAATTGTGAAAAGTTTCAGTTTATGGTGACTGGAGGAATAGTTTTGGGGCACAAGATTTCTAATGGGGGAATGAATGTAAATATGACAAAAATTCAGGTACTAGAGAAACTTTCCCCCACTCACTTCTATGAGGGGAGTTCAGATCTTTCCAAGTCATGTTGGTTTCTATGGACAATACATTTGGGACTTCCAAAATCACCAAACCCCTTTGTCATTTATTAGAAAAGTATGTCCACTTTATTTTGATAAAAAATATCGCAGACTTTGAGCCTTTAAAAGTTAGTCACAACGCCCATTATTGTTGTGCCTTATTGGGAGAGTCGTTTTAATTTTATATGTGATGTTAGTGATTATGCAACAAGGGCGGTGTTATGGCAAACGAGAGAAGGTTTTTTTTGTTATATGTTATGTCAATAAGACCCTTAATGATACTTAAGTGAATTACACTGCCACTGAGATTGATCTTCTGACAATAGTATATGCGTTCGATAAATTTAGGTCTTATCTAATTGGTACCAAGTGCACTGTTTTCACTGACCATACTGCGATTCAATATCTTATAACTAAAAAATACGCAATGCCTCATTTGATTCGTTTGGTCCTTTTGTTATAAGAGTTCAATATCAAAGTTGTGGATAAGAAAGATACCGAGAATCAAATAGCTAGCCACTTATCTAGGATCATTCCGGGGATTTCTGTTGATTCTCATGCTGAAATTAATGAGAATTTTTCTAATGAACAGCTCCTTATTTTTTCTGATGAGAATATGTCTTTATATGTAGGCATAGTGAACTTTATCATTAGTGATATTTTATTATATGATTTGTCATGCCATCAAAAGAAGAAATTGCTATATGATGTTAGATTTTATTATTATATTATTAGGATGACCCAAATCTATATAAGAGTTTAAAGGATCAAATCATAAGATGTATCCCTTTGGAATAAAACCAAGATGTAATTAAGAGATGTCATGATTCTGAATATGGAGGATATTTTGAAGGATTTAAGACAATAGCTAAGATTCTTCAATTTGAATTTTATTGCCCAACTCTATTTAGGGATGTGAATGATTATATCAAATCATGTGATAGATGTTGGAGAGTAGGAAATATTTTAAAAATAGATAAAATGCTATTAAATTACAACGTAGAAGTAGTACTTTTTATGTTTGATGTTTAGATTTGATAGGACATTTTGTACCATCACCGGAAACCTTTTCATTCTTATGGCAGTGGATTATATCTCAAAATGGATAGAAGTTAGAACTCTTTCAACTTGTGATGCTTAAAGAATATTTTCTGTAGATTTGGAATGCATAGGGTGATTATAAGTGATGGAGGAGCTACTTTAGGAAAAGAAAATTTGAGACTTTAGTAGAAAAATATGGAATTAAATATAAGATTTCCCCTACTTACTATAATGGATTAGCAGAAGTGTCAAATAAGGAAATAAAAAGAATCCTTGAAAAAATTGTTAACCCTAATTGGAAGAATTTGTCTTTGGGATTAGATTGTGTACTTTAGGCTTATAAGACAGTTTGTAAGACTCCTTTAAAAATTCCCTTTATAGGCATATATTTGGAAAGATATGTCATTTACTTGTGAAACTAAAACACAAAGTTTTTTGCTGTGAAGTAATTCAATTGTAATTTAATAGATTCGGCACAAAAACGTTTACGACAGTTAAATGAGTTGGAAGAAATTAGGGAAGATGCCTAATAAAATGTCAAGCTATATAAAGTAAGTTGAAGAGATACACTATTAGAAGCTCCTTAGCAAAAAAAATCGAGTATGGACAACATGTTTTATTGTATAATTTCTTATTGAAATTATTTTCCAAAAATCTTAAATCTAGGTGGTTGGGTCCATTTACAATACTGAAGGTTTACTCTCAGAGTTGTTGATATTGAGGATAAGAATAGTGGAAGGGTTTTAAGGTGAATGGTCAGAGACTTAAGTTATACTTTGAGGGAGATAGAATTGACCATAGAGACTTTGATATTTGGTCATCCTGATTGATAAAACTGGCAGTCTGACCGAGGACATTAAATCAAGCGTTTCTTAGGAGTTAACCCATGTGTATCAGTGTGATTGATTGTGTTTCTTGTTAGTAAGTTTTCTTTTGTTTATGTTTGTGTTTAGCTGGCTTGATTGTGGTTTGTTTTGTCATTTAATTACGAATTTGATTGCAGGAACTGGAAAAATTCTGGGTTGGGCGCTTAGACCCACCTTTTAGCACCACTTCTGCATGCTGGAGCGCTTTGGCGCTAGTAGGTATTGCTTTTGCGCTATCTTCCTGGCCAGCACCTAAGCGCCAGTCAACTCAGAATTCAAATCCGGACCAGCGCCTAAGCGTCGAGCTTTTTACCTAAAACACAATTTTTACCTGTTTTGTATCATTCCTTCTTTGGCTTTTCTTTGGTCTTCTTGTACGTGCGCATGTTCTTCAATTCTCACAATCTCTTGAGCTCTAATAAACTGAAAAAGGCTCTATTTTTGAAGAGGAAGAAAGGAGGCTAGTTCTTGGATCCTTAGTTGAATTTCTTCTTTTGAGTTCTTTCATTCCGTTGTTTCTTTAGCTAGTTGGTATTTCCTCCTTGGGTTGGGTTGTGAGAGATCTAATCATTTTCCTCAAGGATTTCTTAGCCTTACTTCGTGCTTTTCACTCTCAATCCTTATTTAGTTGTTTTTTATCTTCCTCCTCCATGTTCATGGCACGAAAAAACGGAAGGGGGAAAGTAGAACACATTATTTGATAACAGAAAATTCGTTATCGCCAAAGCTGAAGACTATAACTATTTTCTGGTATAAAAGAAGTTCATACCAGAGGATTTTTTTCAGCCCAGGGGTCAGGTTCAAGGAGTGATTGACATGAGGGATTGAGAGATATTTTGCTATGAGATCGGTGTTGCGGTGATTCTCGTGGGTTGGAAATTTTTGACAAACTTGAAAGAGGCCAAGGGAGACAGTCTTTACTAGAGGAAAAGTGGTTGATTTCTCTTCGGATAAAACTAACGCCCTTTTCAATCTACCAAATTGGATGAGGAAAAGTGGTTTATTTCTCGCATTTTATGCCCCTTCTGATTTTGAGTTGGATGAGATAATCAGGCATCTTCTTGATGGTAGGGGAGAGTGGAAAGTGAGGGAGAATTGAAACATAAAATCTTGAATTCTTTATTGAATAGTGAGGGTATTTGTTAAAGGTAAACGCAATTTGAAATTTTGAGAATATATAAATAGGTAACATATATATCTAGGATAATTAAATTGAATGAGTTAGCATCTAAATAATGATATTTGACCAATGTTATTCTCAATCTATATAATCAATTCTAGGTCATTTAGCTGTAGGTTAACTACTTATAAGTAGATATACGATATTAAAAAACTGTCTCTATTTAAGCATAACAGAATAGGGTTGCAAATTATTATTTTATAATTCACAAAGTATTGAATTAGGAAAGGGTTGTAATGAAAATTTAATTTGCGAAGGAGAATAGGGATTCAAAATTTCTTATGAGCTAATCTAAATATAGTAATCCTCAGTTATGAGCAAAAAAAGGGAAATCAACCCAAAAAAAAAAATCAAAATGAAGAAAAAATCAAATCCAAAAAATGGTTCAATTCGAAAAGAAAAAAATATATGTTGATGGAACCTTTTGGGAGAAGCATGAGGAGAAGCTATAATTAAAAAAAATTAGTTTAATTTTTCTATAGATAAAAGATTCGTTAAAAACTTCAACCTAAGTCAAAATTTGTATTTAAAAAATGAAAGTTGGATCAAACTAAATTGATTAAATAGATGGCTGAACTTTTATGATTTCTATATATTTTTATATTAGTTAAGTTTTAAATATGTCTTAGAATGAATATATAGATTTAGATGGCTTATGAAGAATTCAGGACTTTAGTGGTTGGCTATAAAGGTTGAATTTGAAGGAAATATATGTTTGCTAATATTTGCATATTCTTAACGTTCAATTTGCACTTGTTCGTTAACCATTGCCCAACACTATATGCATTGCTAATAAATCAATTTTAGGTTTTTAGAATTACTTGAGGGCAAGTAATCTTTAAGTTTGGATTTTGACATGCATATGAAATGTGCTTATTTGTTGTTTTGTTTTCATTTTTTTTTATATGTTTATGTTATATTTTTTTGGAAGTTTTTAGTCTCTGTTGCGGGATTTTGAGAATGAGGTTGATCGGAAATCAAAATATCGCAAAATAGGAGCAAAGTTATTGGACTAGTATCTTGGCGCCAAAATTGGGCATGTTTTTCCAGCAAATTTTGTCACCCTGACAAAGCGGTTGGAAAGCGGGCATCAGGAGCTTGGAAAGTGGGCACCGACATACCATTGCTTAGGTGATAGGACTAGGCACCTAGTCGCCCGAAGCACTGCAGAATCATGCACAAGATAGAGCGGTTGGAAAGTAGGCATCACAGTAGTGGCACCTATGCACCAAAGAGTGGGCACCTAATTGACACTGGACTGGGATCATTTTTTCAATTTTATCGACCACTAGACCAATTCAAGGGCGAAATCTCTCATCACATGAATCTCTTAAAAATTTCTTGTTGCTTATCAGGATAAGTTTGTTTTAAAAAAAGAATTAAGATAGAAACTTTTCTTAACTTCAAAACTTGAACCATTCATGCTTGTATAAACAATAGTAAATTAGAATTTTTTTTCATATTGAAATTCAGCTCTCTGTTTGTGGAGCATCGATGCACAGAACTCCATTCTGTATGCTATTAATACGAAATGTATATTTATGTGAGTCACCAGTGCTTCGCTTCACTTGGATCGTATCAAATATTACGATGCATACATCACCAATGATGAGATCATGATGAACCGTGGTTAATCCATAAAAATAATAGAAAAATGACACCATGGTGCTGGATGAACTTAAACCCAAAATAAAGCATGAAAATTTTGTTTCAGTTTATTTACATATTTGCCAATTTGAATGCACCAAATGAAGATTTAATAATTATTGTTATTTTGCAGGAGCTAATAAAGGAAGATGACGATAAACTAACTGCATTGAAGGCAGAAATGGGCGATGAAGTATACGCAGCAGTCACCACCGCTTTGCTGGAGATGAACGAGTATAATCCAAGTGGCAGATATGTCGTCTCTGAACTCTGGAGCTTTAAAGAAGGGCGCAAAGCTTCTCTAAAAGAAGTCATACAGTATGTCCTCAAGCAATGGAAGACAAATAAAAGAAAAAGGTGATTACCTTTAATGTTTATATTTGCTTGAAATCATTTAATAAGAGATAAATTCTGTTCAAGTATTGGATCACTTTGGTAAAAGTGATTCTTTTTCACTGTTCCGGCTTTTTATTTCCTTCCTATGGAACATTGTTAGAACGCACTTTGAGTTAATCGGACTTGTTGGGCCAGTTCTTTCTCTTTTGGAGTGGATGGGCAGGCATTTATATATTTAATACCTAAATATTTATATTTAGGAATTTAACATTTTTATTCTCAAAATTACATAAAAAAAATGCATCTAGCATTAATTTATCTTGAGGTGAAATACCCATTTTTATATCCATATGCTTGAATACAATTTAGATATTAGGATGTTGAATGAAAGTGTAAAAACAGAAGATTTCCATGAAATGCATGTACATCCTCCTTCCTAGCAGGGATTTACATAGAAACCATTGAATTCTTGACTATTTTCATCTGTAACACCACCTATATTTGCATGTTTATTTAGATAATATTTTAAATTTTAAAATCGTATTAAAATATTTATAATGGAAAATTAATTTTGAGCTTTACTTTTTCTACTTTATTCTGATTCACTGGCACATTGATCATTGATGCCATTTTGATTGTTGGTTTGAGGATAGGAATGATAGTGTTTTGCTCATTAATTAATTTGACTTTGGCTGAAGGTCAGATATATCATTGTGCTTCTGTCCAGAATTAAGTTGTGTTAGGTCTTGACATCAATTCTAGTTAAATTTTTGCTTAGTGTTGGAAAGTAAATTTAGTTTTAGAATTGACTAACAACATATTGGGATGGTTACATACATAGCCAATCGAGACATTGCTATTTACTAAACTCTGCATATTATATTAATTTGATGTAAATTAGCTTCGATTCTTGAATAGGTTGTGGGCATACGGACGAGCATTTTTCTGAAAGGGAAAATGCGAAGATATCAAATTTAGACTGATTTAAAAAAGACAGACGGAGAAATTTACTACCAGAATTTAGGGAGATTCATAATGGCACCATCGAAGTTTTTCTTATTTATAAATTTAAAATGAAATGGCAGGTTCATACGGTTCGATAGGATGCAACAGATTTGTTAAAATTTTAATGTAGTCGTTGAGAATGAGCGTAGTTTTGTAATATGATCTTCAAGGGTTAGATAATTGTAGTAATGAAAATATATTTGACTATTATTCATGTAAATATGAAAATATACTCATTCATTTGGTTGAGTTTTGTTACTAGAGGTGTAAATGAGCGGAGCTTGAGTCTCCAGTTGTGTTCAGCTCGTTAAAAAAGATTATTATTCATGTTCGACTTCCCTGTAAATTACAGGCGCAAAAAAATTATTATTCTTCAGCTCATTTGTTAAGTGAATTGCACAAGCACTGTTATATTAAATTATTCATTTACATAGAATTTAATATATTTTTTTCTATTACAATTATAATAATCTTGTATTCAATTAAATTATTTTAAATATATATATATATAATTTAATCGTGTGCAAACCTTGGCCTGTTAGTGTAGGTCAGGGGTTCAATTCCCGTGATGCTGGGTTCTCGAAAAGTGACACATGATGTGGGCTTTCCATTATAGGGCCTAGCGCGTGGGAAATCAATATTTGAAACTCTGTCAAATGCCGATTTACTTTTAAATAATAATAATAATAATTTAATTATTTCAAGCCAAAATAAGCCAAACACAAATAAACAATTTTTTGTTCCGGTTAGGCTTATTTATATATCAAGCCAAAAAAAATTATTCATGTTTAGCTCATTTGCGTAACAAACAAATTATTTAATGAGTCGAAGGCATTGTTCTTCAACTGAGTTGTTTTGACGGCCGTAATTGTTACCGATGGTTACAAGCTTTGCTTTCTCAGCTTGACACAGCCGGAATCATTTGCGTAACAAACAAATTATTTAATGAGTCGAAGGCATTGTTCTTCAACTGAGTTGTTTTGACAGCCGTAATTGTTACCGATGGTTACAAGCTTTGCTTTCTCAGCTTGACACAGCCGGAACCAAATATTTAAGTAGCAGTTTATTAGAACTTCAGCTACTGATATATGTTCCCAGAAATAAAATCAAACTAAAATAAATAAGAAAACATGAATTCCAAAACATTGAAAAAAGCTATATTTCAGGAATCTCGCTGAACAAACTCAAATTGCAGAAAAATGGTTCTTTTCTAGTAGAGAAACAGAAAAAAGAAATTGACGTGTACATATAAGACAGTGGAGCCAATCACCAAGGCTAAGGCTAAGGCAAGCCATAATAACTGTTCTCTATTATGCATTAAGTTTCACAATAATTATTCTAAATAAGATCAATAAAACTAAATCATCTCCAATTAGCTAACCCTCTGACAGTTCTTTTCAAAGATTGAATCTACTCTGACATTTGAAGCAACAAGTTAAGCAGGATAGATAACAATATTGATTGGTGAGAGATGGAAGGAATTCCATTACTGCGTGCGGTTATAATTCTTAAATATAAATCCTTCACTATTGCTGAGGCTATAAAAATCCCATTTGTTGGCAATAAAAAGCGTTGGATGGTGAGAGGAATGGAAGATTTCTTGAAGCCTGCTAAGATGGTCAGAAAAAATAATGAAAAAGTTGGTATATTTCTCTTGCTTACATACTTGAAAAAAATCAAAACCATATAAAGGGGAATAAGAGACCAAATAAGCATCAAATTCTTACACTTTTGAGATTTGCATTTTGCATGCTTATATGAATATGATGATTAGAAAACTTTCGGCTTGCTACTAAAAAATGGGCCTTCCAGCAAAAAGTTAATGACTGGGGAACATCTCCTTGAGCTTATTGTTTCCCTTAAACTTCGCTGACAGAGAGAACATCATCGCGGGGATGAGCCTCGTCAATGGTGACCTCAATCTCATCCCCAATCTGCTTCCCAGATGAAACAGAAGCACAAACGTGAATTCCAACCTGCATAAATTTAACGGTACAGAAGAATAAGAAAACAAGCATTGCCTATAAAACCTTCACCCCTTGCATAATCTGAAAGGAAAGAAGGAGATTAAAAAAGATTCTAACAACTGTCGTCAGCAAAATCAAAATCAGTTCTCAATCTATTTATCTATATGCAAATATTGATAAATATATATTCATAAAACAAATATCAAACAAAAGATATATTACAAAATACACCACAAAACCTAGGGCAGGTGAACATTTAGGTCAGTAACGCTTTTGGAAGGGAAATGTTCAACTTGTAGAAACATGAATTACAGTTGCAATTCATCCATGCCGGGCCAATATTTCCAGGAGGCATAAAAAATATTGGAAGATTTACCTACATGCCGCTCAATTCATATGTATGTAAATGTCTAACACCTAAACTTCAATATTTACTTATATGCAACCTTACCTATGCATGAACAAGTGTATTTCACTTTTTAAAAGTTAAATAGTGATATTTTTTATGTCATATGAAAGAGTTGGGTGGAGTAAATATAAAAAGTAGAATTTAGGTGTTAGATATGTAAATACATAGAAATTCGGTCATATGTGTGTGAATGCTCAAAAATTATAATGCGCTAAGTTATCAATATCATGCTGCAGTGTCATAGTTGCCATAATTAATCAAATTACTTTAATAATGCGCTAGGTGTATGATATTTTAGTACAGTCGTGATCCAAGCACAGTTATATCCACTATTTGTTGCAGCTAACCGATGATGTGCTTTTGCTTCGTTGCATGAAAATAATACTAGCAAACGCAAACAACACATAATTTGATGTGGAGCTCAAAATAAAGTCACAGAAAGCACAAGAAAGGCAGTATTCAGACATTTTCTTCTTTTAGTTAAGCGACCATGCATCGAGGCAATCAATTTAATTATTTTGAATTTACTTCTGAATATTATGTGAAATCAATATTAGTGTTCATGCTTCTAGTGTGAATTTCAATGCATTTTGGCATCTGGGTTATTTCTGTTCAAAGTTGACTTGATCAATTATTTATCATACAACACCGAAGTCAAAATCGTTTTGATCTCATTCATCTGCTATTAGAAGCATCTTGGAAATTTTCTCGTCTATTTTCTAGCTATTTCTATATTGCCTTAGGATTTGTTTGGGCCTATTTCTGGTCAAATTTGACCAAATGTTCTAATTAATAAAGAGCGCATCACTAATTTTCCACATGCAATAAGGTCCAGAATTCCCTACGCTATAAAATAGTTCTTGTATTAAAAAAATTCCAATATGTGCATTTCGCTTCTCACCATACAAAGTATTTGATGTGTTGAAATTATATATTATGTACTTTAAAAGTTCCTACTAATATAATTAGTCATTTGATATTTCACCATTTGTTCCCATTGTAACATCCTTTAAAGCATTTGAGGAGGAATTTGGATTTAATTGCTTGGTCTTAATCATCCCAACATTTCTTCTATTGAGTTCTAAGAATGTTGGCTTACTCATCCTATTAACTTCATGTTTATGAGTTTTAGTATGGACTTCGATATGCACCCTCATCAAGTTATGAAAACGAATTTGTTGGATTTTACATCGTGTAAGTATTCAATGAATACAAAATGGATAATTCTGCTCTCATCCTATATCATTTAAATGAATGCAAAAATTTTGCATGTATTTAAAAGAGCATGGATATCATCATATATTTGAATCCAATAAAATAGCTATTAAAAATATCTTTTTGCTGATGGGGAATATTAAAAAAACTGCTTAAGCTGAATGTCATTTATTTCAATGACAAACTTTTTCTACCTCTCATAAAATTTTTTTCCTATGCTAAATAAATATTAATATGATGTACATGTAACATAGGTTGATTTAGTAATGAATAAAATAATTAGGAGGAACTGAGCCAACCTGAAAAATTTTGGTGCCTTGAGTAGCATAGCAGTGTCGGTTGTTATTTTTTATTTTGAAAAATAAGAAAATTGATGATTTTTGTAGATATGAAAATAGTTTTAATATAAATATGATTTTTGAAAGTAACATTTTAATTTTAAAAATAGATGAGACCAAACAAGTCTCACATTTTGGATAGTTTGGATGATCAAACACGATACCACAAGTAATACACTTATCCCCAAGAATAAACATATCACTTGTAGTAGACTCAATCACCTAAACTAAAGAATATGTGACATCCGTTTGGTCTACGAAATATGAGGCCAACAAGTTCCCCTACCTAATATAAGGATTAGATAGGGGTTTATTTTACTTGGGTTTCAAGTTCCCTTTAGAGACAAGCCTCTATAGTTAATTACATCTTAAATGACCAAAGTCACTTAAGAAGACTCTCGATTAAGATCAGTGGTTTTACCTTTCAGATTTCAAAGTTTAGGTTTCCAAAATTGGACACGTGAAAATCAAATGGGAATGACTCAAACATGAACAGTTATTTTAAGGAATCCAAATGAATAAAGAGTTGGGGATATCAAAGATCCAGGGAGAACCCCGGTGACTTCCCAACTATCCTATTGTTTGGCTTTATATCTTTGAAAAGATGTTCAATGTTTAATCCTGCAATTTATCTTAAAATGTAGGACTTACATTCACACGATATCTGATCATATAAATGGTCTAAAAAGATAGGAGGATTTACACCGTACCATACAGTAACCTCAGAATCCTAAAGTGTTAGGACTTATATTTGCACAATAGGGTTGTGCAAAAGCTTAAAAGTGATATGTGAGGGTTTACGCTGCACTAGGCAAACCATCTCGAAATCCTATGGGTTGTTATTTAAATTAAGGAAAGTGATTAGTTATGTGAATTTGTTTTGGTGTTGGAGATCCATCTCGAAGTTGTTCTGTGTGTCATCGTCGTGCTGTCCACGATGTTCGCTCCAAGCTCCCTGTCGTAGCACCTCCGGGTTTGATATTTATTGTTGAGTTTTTCCTACACTAAGGTATAGTGTGTTATAGAAGAAAAAAGCATACAATATAACAAAAAAAAAAGTAGAATGTGCGGCATAAAAGAGAAAGAACAGTACAATATGCTGTGAATTAAAATGTTGTAATGTAAATTAAACTTGTATATCTAGGAGGTCTGCTGCTCCTTTAAGCGAACTAATATGCACTGTATAAACAAAAGAAACATTGCCTAGAAAAACTCGAGAAAATCAACAAATGACCCACGAAGAAAAACTCGAGAAAATTGACAAATGACCCACGAAGAAAAACTCGATAAAAATCGACAAATGACTCACGACGGAAAACTTGGGAAAATCGACAAATAAAAATTTCAAGAAAATTATCAAAATCTCGGGAAAATCCCGGAAAAAGACCACGAGTGCTTTGCACAAAAATTTCAATAAAACATACGAAAAATCCGAAAAGGGGGGACCGCAAGCACTCGGGTCGGGGCTAGGCTCAAATATAATATATTTGTACTCGAGGGACGTCGAAGGCTACTATCAGTCACCCGAATGTATAGAGCCCGCCACTCTACTAGAAGGGTATCCTACTAAACCTAACTTAGGAGGCTACTTCTTGGCCCGACATCGGTAATCAACAAGTGGACAACCAAGTTGTAACACATTTAAAATTTACATTTTAGCATGCACATGGATTTCAGACATACGAAAAGGAAGTTGTATCAATTTTGCATTGAAAATATTTTTATAAATATTGTATATATTCTTATCATATCTCTTCTTATCTGTTTTGAAAAGTATAGTTGTCCACGAGTCGATCACGTCATCAGGTGTAAGACCGCCAACAACCCAAGATTGGGTGTTAATGTCGTAGGATGGAATATCATTCCGCTTTACTACCGGCGTGTCTTTGTCATCATCGCCCTAAACCCCAAAACAAAACCAACCTACTTGCGACCTTACTTGATGGTTTCATATATAGCAAAAGATTATATATGGGCACTTATGTGTCAGACATAAGCACCGAAAACCAAACTAAGAAACAAGAAAAAAAAATAAAAATGGGGATGAGAAAGAGGAGGAACTGATCCACCCAAAAAATCGAGAGAATGAAAAGTGGAGCAACCCTCAGAACTGTGACAAAAAAACCTGAAAAGGAGGGCCTAAGATCCTTGAATTAATCCAAGATGATCCAATTAGGAGAGTAGATGTTTTAGATTCGACTTATGTTAAGAAATGTAGAGGTAGACCTAAGAAGACTTGGGCTTATTGTATAAAAAATAATCTTAATTTATCAGAACTGAATGAAAATATGACACTAAATAGGATGCAATGTGGAAAAAGGATTCATGTAGCCGACCCCACGTAGTGAGATTTATTGTTGTTGTTGCATAAAGTAAAATATGAATTTTTATACAAAAATAATGTAAAGTTAATAGTTAATTAAAATAATAATTTACTTAAAGTTTGGTAATATAAATACCATGTTTATGTTAGGTTTTCTAATTTTCAGATGAGTTGACGTCGAGGCAAATTCAAGCACGAGTTAATCAATATTGACGTGAGTACTTGTACTTTTAATATATAGTAATAATTTATTTCTTTTTAACTGTTTTTCATTTAATGACACTTGCACATGTTTTATTGTGATTAAGATTTTTTTTATTGGTCATTATTATGAAAGTTTATAGTTATTTAATCTCATACGTTTGGTGTATGTTATGTTGATTTGAATGTGATGAATATGTGAATAATATGTTTTGTAGATAGCTTGTATATGCATGATTGATTATGATAGATACACCCATTGATGGTACTAGTGATCTGAAAATGATATTGATATTGATGTTTCCAAAATTGACACAATATTTAGACGATGCTCATGTGACAGTTGTACTAATATATAATGATATTGATATGTTATTGATATAAGAAGGTTCTTTGAAAAACATCAAACATTTTTATTGATTTATTTAAAACTTAACTAGCATACATATTGTTTTATTTTCTCTTCTATTATTGTGGTTTGTGAGTACGAGTATTCACTGATTTAGTTAGTTCATTATTATTTTAAACTAACTTTTCAAGTTAATTAAGACGATTATAGAAAACGCGAGCAACTGGTAACGAGGTAATTTTAAATATATTGTCTTATTTTAATTTGTTGAATGGCTCTTATATTTGTTAAACTATATACGAGTATAGAAAATTTAGTTCCCACCGTATAACCGTCTGTTCTCGCCTTGGTTAATTCCAAGCTACAGGCCGGGTCATGACACTCTGGGAAGCTAAGCATGAGAAGTTCAACTCATTCTTCGTCAAGAAAGAAATGAAACACATCATCTGTCAAAAGGTTCATCTAGAAATCGCACATGTGACAGTAATTGAATGTCAAAAATTTACCTGAGTAAGCCTTCCGACGAAAAACAAATAGGAAATATAGTGATCTGGTTTGACATAAATGTTCGTCTAATCTAAACGAAATGTACAGGATAAATAAAATTACTATTAGAAATGTTGGATGTAATTTACAAACAGTAGGGTATTTTAGACTTCTATATTAAAAAAGCTACAACAAATAGCATAGTTAAATGGCAATAAACAACTTTTTTATGTTAAAAGCACAAAATTTCTCTTCAAATGGTGGTATCTACTTTAACAACCACAAATTAATACCGCAATTTTTTTTTAAGTTTAAAGGAACTTTAATGAAAGGAGAAGCTCCCTAAAACAAAGCCTTGATTGTCTCATGACAACTCGAATTGTGGCATTATTATTTACGTGTCGCCAATCTATGTATTGTCCTAATTATAATGAATTATGTATTTACTTGTGTTCCCTAATTATTATCTATTTTTTGACTAAAGGTATAAATTCAACACAATTGATAGAATGAAACACAACAAATTATCTCAAATTATTATCAATTTGTATCTCGGAGGATATAATATACGTAATTTATTGATAATGATATAAGATGTATTATGGAGAAGGAAATAAATCAAGATGAATTTATCAATGGTATGAATTATTAAAAAAACAATTTTCTATCACATGAACATATGGTTTTATAATTATTAGGTGATCATATTACATGATTAGAAAGAATACAAACGATACAAGGGTTCTACTATTTTTATTTTTGATAAACTTTCTTCTTTAATGTAGGAAATATGTCATCTTCTTTGAGCTCTACATGTTTTCTTTCCTCATTTAAAAATGAAAATCCATGAAATATATTATCTTCTTAATTTCTAAAACTAAACCAATCAACCCATACGTTAAAAATCTAGGGTCCAAATATGTTTTAAGGAAAATTGAAACTTAGAATGGAAATTATAAAAATTTGTGCTATCATGTCATGTGCTATTTACTTTGCCAAAAATGAAATTTTGCAACGAGTAGCTTGTTAGTTTCAACATAAGGGCCAATATTGATGTTTCAACTTCCAATCTAATCTTTCCACTTTTTCTTCTTGAATATTGTAGGAAATTTAATTCATATATCAAATGAAAATATGACACTAAATAGGACGCAATGGAGAAAAGGAATCATGTAGCCGACCCCACGTAGTGGGATTAAGGCTTTGTTGTTGTTGTCGTTGTTGAAGGTCATGGTTTCTAATAATGCCGGAAAAAAAAAATGCTCTATACACAATTAAAAGTCAAATTCTCATGAGATCTCGCATTGCACTGCTTAGACACATCTAGGCATAGATTATAGACCCTAGTCTTATCACGAGTCTAAAGTTAATCAAAATTGCAGGATGCAAATCCCTACCCCAATCGGACTCTTTATATTCCCAGCTCGTAACAAAGGAAACAAGCTTCAGCTTCACATTTATTTTGCCTCCATTTCTTATAGTAACAGTTGACATTAATCTTTTGGGACATTTACATGCATACTACACAATTCTTTTGTGGTTACATATCTAACACTGAAAGTTTGATATTTACCCTTATAATGCCCTGGTCTCATAAATCTATGCATAAAAGTGTATTTCACTTTTAAAAAGATGGTGATTGTGGAATTTTTAATGTGATATTAAGGATTTGAGTGGTATGCATGGAAATATGAATGTTTAGGTGTTAAATATGTAAATACATAAGAATTTTGTGGTATTTATGTAAATTCTCATATTTTTTTTTTATTTCGTATATAAATACCTCGATAAGAAGGAGAGAAGCTATCCGATCTTTAATGAACCGAAGAATTAAAGCACCAAACTTTCTTTCTCTTGGCTGCCTTCTGAAATACTCCAACAACCAGTATCTTAGACTACTGCTTTGGAGCTTCTTGGCAACCTTGACATGCAGATTAACAAGGCATTGTATTCCTTCGAGCTCACCAGATGAAAATGGCATCGATTCACCCCTCAGAAAAGACTTGATCTGCAATTTTAAATAAACAGAACTTTACGTTCCAAACAGAAAACAGTATAGAATTAAGGTTTTCAAAAAATATTAATCAACTTATTTTGCACACTGATCCTGGTTATTTTCATGGACGAATTTCATTTCTAATGCAAAATAAGTGCCGAACTTGACACTTAATTTTCCTGCTCAAGATCATTAGTTACAACAGTTCAATAAAAAATAAGAAAACATAAATTAGGAATGGCAACTTTTCTAAACAAATGTCGATATAACTAATACATAACAACAACAGCAGCAACAACAAGTCTTCATCCCGCTAAGTGGGGTCGGGTGCATGAATATATTATGTGGGCGCCTGGCCAAAGGACAAATTTATCCTTAGTACGTCTAAGGGCAATTTAATCTTTTATTATCATTATTGTTGTTGAGTATAAATAGGCTTGTTAGGAGAGATTTCCTACTTCTCGAATTGTAGGAATTAGAAGAGTTCGACTACCTCTCGAAGTGTGGGAATTGGAAAAGTTCACCTACCTCTCCAATTATAGATGTTTATAATTGTATTAGTTGTTTAATATATTGAAGAAATATTATATTTGACCAAATTTTTATGAAAAAAACGTGCCGATTTTTAGGTCGGATCGTATCAAAATGGTATCAGAGTAGTTATAGGAATCAAATGAAAAGGATCGAGAGCCACAGCTTCAATACACAACATGACAGCGAAGACCTCGACTATTTCAGCGGAACGACGAATCCCGTGCACTCGGGAAGCTAATCGTAACACGGCCGCAATCGCAAGAAGCAAAGGGAATGCGTCATTCAGAGCCGAATAAATTACAGGAAGTGTCGCAACGTATAAAATCGCGAAGGGAAGCACGGGTCGCTACAGTCGCGATGGCAGTTCCCGCGTGTAGGGGTGTAAACGAATCGAACACGAACGAACAATGCTCGTGTTCGTGTTCGGTTCGTTTGAAATATAGTTTGTTTGAAATAGACGCGTGCTCGAAATTGTTCGTGAAAGATCTGTTCGTGTTTGGTTCGATTTGTTCGAAATTAGTTTGAATTGTTCGAATTGTTCGAATCGTTTGAATATGTTTGAAATGTTTGAAATGTTCGAAATGTTCGAATTGTTTGAAACGTTCGAAAATTTTCAAATTTTTTATATTTTTTAAATTGTTGAATAGACAAAAAATTAAATATTAATTCTCACACCACATCAAAAATGCCACCATTTTAACTTTTAAAAATTGGAATAACTCTAAATAAAATATATAAAAATTATTAATTAATTCTAAAATTATCAAAAACAATAAATAAAAAACTTCCACAAAAACTACAAAACCAGACTTCTGAAAAAGCATATTTCTACAGGTGAGGCAGGTCCGTGAGCACAAAAAGGAAGTAGAATCAGATTTCTACATGGAAATCTAAAGCCTTAGCATTGTCAAACAATGTTCTACATAACAAGAAAGTAATGTAGAAATTGAGCTATTACCAAATACAATTTGAAGCAGGATAATGCTGAACCTGAAAAGCAAGAATTCCCAAAGGTATTCCAGAAATTGAACTATTCCCAAAGGCAACTTTACGGTAATGCAGAAATTGAGGTATTCCCAAAGGCAGCTTTACGGTTAAATTGAAGTTTATAGTTGCTATCATTGTCTACATTATAGCACAAAATAGCTCATGTTATTGAACTATTCCCAATGGCTTTAGACTTGAAAATGGAAAATAAAGTAGTCTCACCCTATAAGAAAACAATAATGTTCCATCAAAATATGGATTTACATAAACAAAATATAGCAAAGCTGTAGTTTGAAAAGAGCATTAGCAGAACATTAACAACAAATCTGGGAGATAAATCTCCCTAAAAAGAAAATCTGGGAGATAAATCTCCCTAAATAGCAAATCTGATTCATCATCCCGCATTCTTATGCACTTACATATATACCACCGAATTCTTCAAATGATTCATCCATAATATGCATTTAAAATTCCCTGTTTCAATGTCAATCAAATGATTCATCATCTCCCTCAACAAGGAACAAGAATCAGTTTATAACTTGCATATATACCAGCCTGAATGGTTCAACTCTATATAAAGTTCCCACAGAATACTTTACAGTAATGCAGAAATTGAGGTATTCTTATGCTTAATGCTTAATGGCTTAATTATGCTTAAAGGGAAATTTAGAGGCAAACCATTGAATTCTTAAGCATTTAAACATCACATGGTCCTCCCTATTTAATGGCAAACTTGCAAGACTACATACGTTGCCTGAGAAGCCTCCCCACAGGCCATCCTCAATGGTTATAGTGCAAGAAAAAATATCATCTTTACTTCAAAATCAATCAATGATTCATCAACGCTTTCCTAAAATGAAGAAAAAAAATAAAAGCAATAAAATGAACCTTAGCAGAACTGCAGGTTTAGCTTTGAATGTCATTTTCCATGAACCAAAAAACTGGAAATAGGCACATTGAGCTCATAAGGACCTGTTAAAATTAAAGGAAATTGTCCATGAATCAAGCCAAACTTTCCTCTGCCTTTCCCTTGACTCGAACATACAAAGTATGAAGAACACTTAGACATCCTCAAATAAGGCATGAATTACACTAAGCTTTCAAAATTTCTTATAAGCCATCATTTCTATCATGTACCAAAAATTCACATTTCATGTCCCATTAGTGAGGGTAAGACTTTATGATATGTACTTAAGTAATAAATTATAAACTTCCATAAATACTTTCATAAATACTTGCAATTGAAGACCTCATCAAGCCTTCAATTGAAGACCTTTGCAATTGAAGACCTCATTAAGAGACAACAGAAATAAATATTTCCAGCAATCCAACATGCCAAGATGTAGGTTAAACTGCCACCATTGCAAATTGCACATTACCACATCCTTTTCAGGTTATAACAGTCCAGCATGTTTTTCAGGTTAAACTGCCACCATTGCACATTATCACATCCTTAAGCAAGCCAACAATCCTTCATGCTTTATTAGCCAATATAGTTCTCTAATGCACATCACACATCCTTAAGCAAGCCAACAAGCCACCATTGCACATTGCACATTACCACATGCTTTAAATTTGTAATGACAACTTTACGGTTAAACTGTAAGACCAGCTGGCTAAAAGCCAATATAGCTCTCTAATGAAAAAGTTGAGCTATTGTCAAACAATGCTCTAATACAATTAGAAGCAGGACAATGCTCAACCTGAAAAGCATAAATTCCCAATGGTAAATGATGCCAATGTGATAATTTTGTAAATAAGAGGATACACACAATCATTCTTAGATAATTTTCTCAATATAGGGTGAGGAATTCTAAAATATTCTGCTAGAATTCTGTAAAACACTAAAAAACAAGGTNTTGCTAGAATTCTGTAAAACACTCAAAAAATATTCCCTCAAAACTACACAACCTCTTTCCCTAACCAATCTACCCATATTACAAAAGAATGAACAACAAAGCTTAAAATGCTCTTCAGAAAAATTATCTGAAAGTAAAGCCGGGAAGCTTACTGCTTTCTAGGAAAGGTTACAATATATGAAAGCTTACTCCAACAAAACTTAAAATGCTCAATTTTTACATATATGAAATAAGCAGAAACAAGGATCTACAAAATAGAAATCTACAATATATGAAAGAAGCAGAAACAAGGTTTCAAATGTTTAGCAGTTAAGAAGAAATAAACCTAAAAAATACTCAGAGATGAAGCCTAGGTTTCACTCAAAAAACCTAGGTTTCACTCCTAAAGAAGACAAACAGATAGATTTAACCTAGGTTTGACTCAAAAAACCTAGGTTTCACTCAAAGAAACAAATGTATAGTTAATATGAAGACAAACAGATCTACATTTAACCTACGTTTCACTCAAAAAAGAAGAATAAACCTAAAAAAAAATTATGAAAATTTAACCTAATAGGCAAGCATGAAGATAAACTTGAAATGTTAAAGAAAATATACTAAAAAATGACGTTTCGGTAGCCTTACAAGCAACCAAGCAAGAATATCGAGCACTGAAGCAAGAATATCGAGCACTGAAGTAAGAATACCGAGTAGTTGATCCAACACCTACTTTATGGAAGACAAATAAAAGTAGAGATCAGAAAAAGAACACAAACATTCAACCCTAAGCTCTCGATGACGAAGTTTTTTGCGGTTTTGAGGCGAGGAAAGAGCCGGCCGAAAGCTTGGGAGCGTCGAAAGCTTTTCGAGAGGGGAGCGCCGAAAGGATGAATCGCGATTCGCGAACAGTAGGGTTAGGAATTGTTGTTTTTAACTTATATTAATATATATAAATAATATTTTATATTAATTATAAAACATATATTATATAACTATATAATATTTATATTACTAGTTACTAATACAGTTTATTAATATATTATTATTATTATTTTATTATATATTATAATTTATAGAATTTAATTTTTTAAAATTTGATAAATTTTTAATATATATAATATAATTATTTTTAAATTTCATAATATATATATATATATAGATATATATATATATATATATATATATATATATATATATATATATATATATATATATGTATATATATATATATATATATATATATTAATTAAACCTTTTTTNCAAAAACGAATCGAACACGAACGAACAGGTCATTGTTCGTGTTTGGTTCGTTTAACAATACGAACAAAAAAATTTGTTCGTGTTCGTCTCGTTTGCTTATCGAACGAACCGAACACGATCTGCTTCACGAATCGAACACGAACTGTTCGCGAACAATGAGCTTTTTTGACAGCCTTACCTGTGTGACCGACGCTCACGATAAAGTCATGTAGCAATGATCTGGGAAGGTAACGAAGGGATCGGGGGTTACCAATTGGCGCACAACAAATACGGAATTGCGACTTTCTCCTCCTTCCGCGTGGAATCATCACGTGGGGAAGGATCGCATCTTTCAATTTTTTCCCGTGACCACAATGCACTACTTCGACGGGAAGGAAAGCGATGAACCGCGCCAATCAGAGCTTGCAAAGTGCCGACAGTGGGATTGCGACGTGCCTTATGCAAAACAGTCGTGATTCTCGTAGCTAGTAAGCAATGACGGGATCATGACGTAAAAAGTGACTGCATCCCGTCATTTCCTGCAATGCCAACATCGAAATTTCAAAATTTTCAGTTCTTTGCCTCATCCGACAGACAGCGCATAGGTGCTTTCGTCTTCGATGATAAAAAAAAAAAATTTTTTTTGGGAAGAATGACAGCTAAAAAATTAAATGATTTGGATAAATAATTAGAAGAATAGACCAGTCAAATTAAATTTGGAATGGAAGAAAGATTCACTATCATAAAGGATAAGTTTTCTTCCATGGAGAACCAAATAAGTTTTCTTCCATGGAGAACCAAATGAAGGACCGATTAAAGTACATCGGGGAAATTCAAGAGATGATAAAGATGCTTATTGAGATGCAATTCAAGACCCCACTGTCGGTTCAATTCGCAAACTCTACCCAAGGGTTGATCGAAGATTCATTGGCTATATCGAAACGAAAAGAGATCGAATGTGAAAAAGATGAGGAAAACAACTACCACCACGCACCCCCTCTCTAGGCTCCGATTATGGGTGGATTAGAAATTTTTGATGGAGACAGTCGGGTCGAAACATGGAAAAGAAATTATACATGAGATATGGAGGAGCGTGAAGAAGAAAAGAAAGAAGCAGAGAGGCTATATGGCTACGATTGAAGGAGAGAGTTTTACCCTCAAGACATGGAGGAAAAAAAACAGAGAAAGAGGAAGTTCGGGGAGATATTAAAGTTAGAAAGTTGAAGATGTCGATTTTTTAGGGGGAAGACACATAAGTGAGTGTATAGAGGGGAGCAAAACCTCACGGTGAATGAGCTAGATAGAGAGGAAAAACTCCTGGCAGCGGGGTTATATTTGAAAGGGAAAGCTCAACCCTATTTCAATAGAGGGGGGCTAGATACCCGACCCATTCGTGGGAGGAATTCAAGGATTGTTTATTAGAATATTTTCGAGCAATTCAGGAAGGAGACATGAGAAATTATATACCTTGACTCAAGAGATGACTGTCATGGAATACCAGGAGAGGTTTGAGCTATTGTCAGGACGACTAAGTGAGATTTTTGAAGCAGGATTGTAGGGAGATTTCATAAAAGGCTTAAAGCCCAACATATAAGCAACACTCTGACTATTGAGACCGCGGGGAATGAGGGAAAGGATGGAGCTAGCTCAAATGGTAGATGACAAGAATCAGATGAAGAAGACTAGCAGGAGCAACACACATGGGACTTCGTATCGAACTTTTACAACCACAACGATACCAAAAGCTCAACCAATGGAAGTCCAGAGGGAGGCTGCACGGGACACAAATAATGGACCATGACTGGGAGCAACTCTAAAACGCCTTACAGAGACAGAAATTTGAGAGAAGAGAGACTAGAAGTTATGTTTTCGATGGGATAAGAAGTTTATCCCAGAACACTATTAAAAGGATCAAAGATTACAAGTTCCCATAGTGCATGACGAGAAAGTAGAGAATACGGAAATAAAGACAACTGTGGGGGAGGAAAAACACTCATGTTTTTCTCACCATGAAGACAATGTGTTTTTTGGGGGAGAAATATTGTTACATTGGCACCTAACCTATGGCAAATTTATCTTTTGTATGTCTAAGGACAATTTAGTCTTCTATTATTGTTGTTGTTGGGCATAAATATGCTTGTTATGTCGATGGTTAGGTTTATGCATGAGATTGAGTAGTAAGTCTTAGGCCTAAGGTTTGGGAAAGATTTCCTACCTTTTGAATTGTAGAGAGTTCGCCTACCTCTCGAATTGTAGGTGTTTATCTTTGTATTCTAATCGAGTTGTTTGAATTATTGAAGAGATGTTGTGTTTGCCCTAATTTTTGTGGAAAAACGTATCAAGTATTATGGGAAGATTGAAGTAAATTTCTTTTTCTCCATTGCGACCTATTGAGTGTCATATTTTCATTCAATTCTGATAGATTAAGATCATTTTTTTATATAATATGCTCAAGTATTTTTCGGTCTACCTTTGTCTTTCTTAATAGAAGTCGAATCTAAAACATCTACTCTCCTAACTGGATCATCAGATCGTCGACTTTTATTGTGACGACCAACCAATCTAAGAAGACTCTCTAATCTTGTACTTCACTGGAGCCACACCAACTCTATCACAGATATATTAATCTCGCTATAACTAACGCACGAAACTTGCGAAAATGTAATATGGGAAGGTTGAAGTAAATTCCTTACTCCCACTTAGTAGAGAAGTGGTACTGGCATCAAGCCAAATTTAAGCGAGTTGCGTTGGGCTCTACTCAAATTTTGTGAGTTTTATATGGTTTGAGATCAACTCAAACTCGAAATGTGTATCAAATCTAACTGACTCAACATGAAACAAATCAATATCAAGCCAATACAAAATCATTTTGCATTGACTCGATAAAATTAACACATAATACGTGATATTATTTCCACAGTTTAAGCAAGCTCAAATCAAATCAAAATTAAATAACACAATAATAAAATATGTTATATTTTAAATTTTCATTAATATTTAATTCATAATTCATATAAATTTACATGCATAAATTAAACAAATCAATTTTAATTCAAAATCAAAATTTGAGCTTAGGCTCAAAATTTTGTTATAGCCAAGAATACAATTGAGGAATTGACTTGAAATGAATAATACTGATTTTGAATTGAGTCAAACTTCGAGGAAGTTTCAAGATTTAACTAATATAGTCGCTCCTATAGTGAGATATGTATAACTTGTTTCTATATCCTTCATCTTGAAATAGAGTCAACCAAATTTTCTACTCTCATTCCAAACCTCCAATAATACATATCCCATAATTCTTTCAATTCTTTCTCAGCAATCAATGAATCAAAATTTTCTCTATTAATTAATGATAACTGATTTTCAATGAATAGAAAAAAAAAACAAAATAAGAAAGAATAGAATCTTTCAAATGACCTATAATTAAATAGGTGAGGTTTGAGGTAATGATTAAGTCAATAGCCAATCATAAAACTTATGCCAAAATTCATATACCAACAACAACAAGTCTTTATCCCACAATGTGGGGTAGGCTACATGAATCCTTTTCTCCATTTTGTCCGATTGAGTGTCATATTTTTCATTTAATTCTAATAAATTAAGATCATGTTTTATACACAACATGCCCAAGTTTTCTTAGATCTACGTCTACCTTTCTTAACATAAGTTCAATCTAAAACATTCACTCTCCTAATCGGATCATCAGATAGTTTAGCATTTTATGGAGCTACACCAAACCTTTCACAAATATATTCGTTTCACATTTTATCTCTAAGAGTCAACCCACTCATCCGCCTAAGCATTCTCATCTCAGCAACATTTAATTTAGTGCTTCTCTTTTATAGGCCAACATTCTGCGACATAAAGCATTGGAAGTCTCACCACCATCTTATAAAATTTTCCTTCAGTCTAACGGTACTTTTCTATCACACAATAGGCCCAATGCATTCCACCACTTCAACTATCCAACTTGAATTCTACTAATAACATCTCCATCTATATCACCATCACTTTGAAAAATAGAACCGAGATATCTAAAATGTTCACTCCTTTTAATGATTTAATCAACCATATTAACAATTTTATCTTTAGATCTACTATTACTAAAATTATATTATATTTATTCAATTCTAGATCTAATCAAACGAAAGCATTTATATTATAATGTAGATTTCCATAATTCAAGTTTATCCCAAACCATTTCTCACGTCTTCACCAAAAGAAGTATATCATCAGCGAAAAGCATACATCAAGGTACAACCTCCTATAAATGTCCAGTAGTACATCCATAACTAAAGCAAAAAGAGACGGGCTTAAAACCGCTCCCTATCGTAAACAAATTAAAATAAAAAAATACTTGGTCAATCCTTCTGTTCGAACACAAGTAATAGCTCTAGCATACGTATCTTTAATGGTTTTAATATAAGTCATATCAGCACTTTTTTTTTCTAGAACTCTCCAAAGAACTCTTGGAACTTTATTGTAAGTTTTTTTTCTAAATCAATAAGAATTATATGTAGATCCTCCTTATTCTCTTTGTACATTTCGATCAAACCTATTAATAAATGGAGCTTCCATAGTAGACTTGCCTGACATATATCCAAACTAATTATGAGAAATCTTTGTATCACATCTTAACTCATGTTCAATTACACTCTCTCATAATTTTAATGTATGGCACAATACCTTAGCTCCTCTATAATTTGCACACCACTGTTCATCCACTTTATTCTTAAAAATGGGAACCAAAATGCTCTTCCTCCACTCCTTAGCCATCTTTTTACTTTTTAAAATAATATTAAAAAATTTAATAAGCACTGAAATTCCTAAACCTTCTAAACACGTCCACACTTCTATCAGTATATTATTAAGTCTTACTGGTTTTCCACTCATGATTTTCTTTAAAGCCTTCTCAACTTTCTTTTACTAATAAGACAGTAAAAATTAAAAATTATTATTATTATTATAAAGATCATTAAGGTTGAACCAATTTTGCAAATGCTTTATTTAAAAGTTTATCAAAATATCCCACCTATCTATATTAAATTTATTCTTCTAATAGAAGCATTTTTCGATTTTCATCTTTAATACACTTTAATTAAGGCTCCGTTTGGGTCCGCTTTTCACGAGCGGCGCGGCTCCAAATCGTAAATTTTTCCTGTTTGGCTCCCAGCTTCGCGGCCGAAGGAAGCTGAAGCGAGCGGAAAGTCGGCCGCGGGATCGACCCCGCTGCCCAGCTTTCGCTTCTCGCGTTCATGGATAACGTTCGATAATACGCCTGCCCTCTTCCGCCTTTCGGTACGAGCAGATCGCAGCATCCAGAGCCGAATCCCCTTCCTTGCCTTCGAAGCCCTCCCTCCCACGTGCAAGCTA